>JAEQBH010003651.1:0-213714 GCA_016808115.1 Tetrastigma voinierianum | reverse complement strand
AGCCTTTCAAAGTCTACTCAAGGAAGAAAAAGAAATACAATTTAAAATAAATTTTTATTTGGAATTTAGTTAGAAAAGGAATTTCAATTTATATTAGGATTATCAATTTGGGTGACATTATAATTCTTTGTTAGATTCAAAGTAGGATTTGAGTCATAATAGGTTATTAGAATTTTAGTACATTCAGAATTTCTTAGAGAAGCCTATAAATAAGGCTAATGATGTAAGTCAAAAACATATTTGGTTGAGTAATAATATTTCATCTATTTGCAATCTTTACAACTTTCAATGGTGAGACCGACTCCTAGAAGACCTTAGTGAGACTTAAGGTTTCCACCTATCCCCTTTTAGCGCATTCTCTCTATTTATATTATCTAATTTTCCCTATCACATCTGTTATCTATATATTTTTAATTTTACCTTGTTCCTTTTCCCTAAACCCTAAATTATAAAAACTCTTCACCCACCTTGCGTGTAGGCAACCTTTCTAGGGCTTTCCTACATCACCTTAGCTTACCACTTCCAATCAAATATGTAAAAAGCCTAGATAATTGGAGGAATGAATTCCATGTATTTTTCATTGATCCATTGTGAATATATATATACAAAAGCCAATCTAACCTTCCAAATAGATTACAACTCTATAAGACAAGTTTCCTAATAGGTTACAGAAAAAACCTATATGTAAACTAGATATATCTTTATAACGCCACTCAAGTTGGAGCGTAGATATTAATCATGCCCATCTTATTACATGATAGCTAACGGTCCCACTTAGGGCTGTGTAAAGATATCGGCGATTGTTACAGGTAGCGTATCCTATAGAAAATAAAGCCCAGGAGTAAATTTTCATGAAAGAAATGACAATCTGACTGATATGTTTGGTTCGTTCATGGAATCTGGGATTATAAGCAATATGAAAGGTAAGCAGTTTGTCACACAAAGTTTCTTTGGGGCGGTGTCTCAATAAGACTTCCATCGAGAGATGATGAAGCCACATGATCTCACACACGAGGCTTGTGTCATTGCTGCATATTCGACTCTTGCACTAGATCGGGGGAATAACGCTCTGTTTCTTACTCTTCCATGAGACTCGATTCCCTCCAACAAACACACAGCACCTCGAAGTGGACCTCTTATCTTCCTTAGATCCTGTCCAATCTGTGTCAGAAAATCAATCAATTCTGTTATGCCCATGATTACTGTATAAAATACCATGTCCTAGGGCTCCTTTCAAGTAACATAGAATCTGTTCCAGCTACCCAACGGTTAATCGTTGGAGCAGATATGTATTGACCTGACAACGATTGGAGTGGGCAATATTGGACGAGTTCTTGCAAGGTAGTCGGCTGACTAGTCTTGTATATATCTCGAGATCGCCGAATCATTTTGCTATCTCAGGTAAGGTTATGCGCTGGAACCATAAACGGACTACATGGTTTGCATTTCCGTCTTGGAAATGATGGTCGAACGTATTAAATTTGAGATAAGAAGATTCTATGTTTGCTTCGCATAACTTTAATACCTGAAGTATTTAAGCGTCACGAAGTCGGCTGTATGAAATTGGGCTACGAAGAAGAACTTAGAAATGGAATACACATGAGTCGCTCTCGAGTGATACTTGATATCGTGTATATCTTACCAACATAATAATACTGAACTTGGTTCCCATAGAAGCGGGTGATCAGTTTACTTTTCTGCCTTGGAATTCCTCAACGGCTTGGGATTTGAATTTACCAAAGCCCAGCGCCGCAGGAGACTCTGTTTCAGCCCATGCAAGACTTGAATCTGACCAGACCTTCCCTATCCCCCCTTGAGCAACAAACCCTAAAGGTTGCTCCATATACTGTGACACCCCAAAACCCGGGGGTCCCATTGATCCATCAACAACCAGCGGAACTCGTGGATATTGGGTAGCCCGATACCACACTACTACGTCTCATTTACCAGAACCCGTAGAGTTAACAACTAAATGGCCACTTTGGGTCCATATTCACTTGAAACATGCAAGGTTATAATTTAAAACAGCCTATAAGGGTTTAATTACAACTCATTCATAATAAAATTACAAGTTAGAATTAGATTGCTCCAAAAACATTTTACGAAAGGGTTATTAAAAGCCACATCTCGGCTTTCTTCACAATTACGGCTTCGAATGAGCATCTTCCGCTAGTGTATCTCCTGCACCTAAAATGTTTTCCCATGTAAGGTGAGACAAGCCCAATAGAGAAATTCCTACAGAGGCTACTACCCACCTAAGTGCACATGCAATGTTCACATGGAACCATTCACATTTACATCAACATTCCAAAAAGAATATGCAATTCTCATTGGAATTCTACATGCCATGCTATGAAATGAGATGAGACTCACTCAATGCATCATGTCGAGATCTTCTGGAAGCTCCCATTTACATGTCTGATACCCGATGTGTAATAATATCCATCTTTGATGAATTTTCATCCAATGATTACTTTGAAACAAAATTCAAGTTTGTAGAAATCAAAACTTATTGGATGTTTCACCTCCAATGATCATTTCATTACAAAATCATGTGTCTTTTAAGGGCGAGGCGAGCGGCACAACGGTAAAGATGAGGGTCGCTGCCCCTGAAAAGACACATGATTTTGTGTGAAATGATCCTTAGAGTGAGAGCATCCGATAAGACACAGTTTCTAAACAATTTACAAGTGATCGATGAATGAAAATTGTAAGACTCAAACTATTATTACACATTGGCATTACACAATGAGAGTCGATGGGGCTTCGGGACATATTCGACGAGAGGCAGTTTCATCTCATTTAAGTAGCGTAACATGTAGGTCGGTAAATTGCGTATTGTTTGGAGCTGTTGATGGCAATGTGAAGATGATTTCAGGCTGTGCATGTGTGCACCAGGTGAGGTAGCCAGCTGCAACAGGAAGTTTGCACCTGCGAGCTACGCTGGTGAGGCGGCGCTCGTTCAAGCGCAGCAGTGTGAGAGGCCAACAAGAGTGGCAATAGCCCTTTTTGTAAAATGTTTTGGGCAATCTGTCCCCAACTGTGAACCTGTATGCATAGTATCAATTAAACTCTTATCGTAAGTGTGGCCCGAAATGTAGTAAATAAGCCCGGAATTACGTCATGTAGTCATTGGTGGCCGAAATGTAGTAAATAGCCCCGAATTGTCATGTGGTCGGTGGCTCAGTGGTAGCCCATGTGGAAGAAAGAGGAAATAAAACATATGTTAGTTTACGACTCGTGAGTGTCTTGATAGAAACAAATCTGGACTAAATTGTTTTGATGATGACGATTAAATCTTTTATTTTTATTCTATAGCTTTCTACAATTCTGGCGTACATGTCTTCGATTATAGCAATAATGACACACGACTCCTCCTGAGGGCTTCGTGTTAGTCATGGAAGCATATCTAACTCGAGCAAGCTTCTGAAAATCCAAAAAATACCTGAAAAATAGGATATTGCAAGAAGAACACCTTTCCACGAAAAACATCATACCTGAATGTATTTAGGTCCCAAAAACCACAAATCATCTCTCAATGTTACTGTATCTCAAAGGAATCAAGGAAAGTAACCCTAGAAGAACATTGGTTGTCGGACACAAAATCTTTTGAAAAACACTATTGCAAGCATTGAACAGGGGATGTAGGTGGCTGGGGAGGACTGTCGATGGTTGGGGATGCAAGAGGAGGCACGTCGCCGAAGGATGGCCCACACGCCCTCATGCGGCGACGCATGGGAAACATGGCTGTTTTGCACAGTCCGTGCGTGTGAGTCACGCACTACTTTTCCGACCACCGGACTTGGTGGCTGGGGTCGTCGGAGGCCGCCGCACCTCCCTATGGGGGCGGTGTTGTGTCACGCTCTCCCAAACATTGTGTTTCAAAATCACACCTTCCAAACCCTAGGTTCTTCCAAAGTTCCTTCCATGAAATTGCCTTTTTCCTAGAAAATTCAAACCTAGGCTTTGATACCATGTAAGCAGACAAAAAATTGGAGGAATGAATTCCTTGTAATTTCATTGATCCACTTTGTGAATATATATACTCCCTGAAACCAATCCCAACGTTATAATAGATTACAACTCTATAAAAGATAAGTTTCCTAATAGTTCTGACCACATGTAAACTAGATATATGCTATAACAAAATCAATCCTATTACACCCCAATGGACATGAATTCCCTTAGCTTTCAAACAAAAAAAGTCCTCTCCATAACATTAAGCAACAGCATAATTTAGAAATGGGCTTGAATAGAATTCAACTGAGCTCACTTGGAAGCCCACTGAGCAAGTCAAGCCAAAGCTTATAACAAACTAATTGACTTGTTATATCCGTAGATCCTACTATATCAACTACCAGATTCTGCGGCAATGTGAAAATGTATTAATAGTAAACCCTATGTGCTAACGGATACAAATTGGTTTGGGCTGATTCGGGTCAGTTTCACCTAAAGTCAAGGCAACTAATGTTACTTCTCATTTTCAAACCCAGAGCTGAGCCAAGAGTGTATATGGAACTGAAATTAATGGATGATGAGGTTTGGCCACTACCTATTCTATTTTATACTCAAACTAGATTGGTAGTTCAACCAACATTTAACAAGTAGGGCAGTTCCCATTTTTACAGGAACAACTGTGACAAAGAAACAGTAATTCCAGTTATAACATCTCTTGCATCATGGAAATATAGACATTTGACATGTTCTAGTACAACTTGGGGCAACATGCACCATAGCATGTTGAAAGCAAGGGGAGCTCAGCTTCAACTCCAAGCAGGAGGATGGAGTCCAAGAAGGGTGTATCTTACAATCAAATAGAATTGTAATGATCAATTGCCATTTCTACTCTATGTATCTATTGGGGTAGGTTCCAGGACTGGAGCCTGCAATATAAACCTAAAAGTATCCCAGCGAGCAGTACAAGTAAAAATGGAACCAAATTGTCAGTTATTAGTTTCAGAGAGAGAAAGAGAGTGCACCTGATATTCCTGAAAGTATATAAATCCTGTACAAATAGAGAACAAAGTCCATGCAATTTGAAACATGGGAACAATCAGAATTGCATCAAACAATGACAACCCTTCGTTCAACCTTGCCATCTGCAGAAGTTGAGAATATATATCAGCTGTTTGCAAAATTTAACAAGTCCTACCGATTGCAGCATTGATCTTTTATCATTCGTTTTTTTTTCTTTTTCTCTCCATTGGATAAGATACAATCCCCTATATGTATCAGCATTGATTATTGGAGCAAATAGTTCAAGCAACAATGCTAAAAAAATACAGATGAGAATGGTCAAACAAATGGAAAATCAATAACTTAAGTCTACAAATTCACCATCCCACGGTTAGCCAAAAATGAGACCCCCTTATTGAAGGATGAGTAGCCATCCAAGCACCTGGAGAGACTCAAAGCTTTCCAATGGGGTGAGGTTGCACCATAACTAACCTCAAAGCAATAAAAAATCAGGGTGGAAGCATCTTACATAATCCTCTCATTAATGTTTTGCTCATATGTTCCAGCAGGACCTGGATTTTTGCTCCCACACCCCTAATTATTTTCAGTCTCCTCCATCCATTGCTTAGGATTTGACCAGATTCCAAGCATGAAGGAGCACAAAGCAAAAACAAAACTAAAAGAAGAAAGGAAGAGATAAATGCAAGAAAAGATTAAATAAGAGTAGAGCTTCATTCAGGATAGCTTCCTTTGTCTAGCTCATGATGAAAAGGCGAAGTTGAAACCAAAGTGTTTAAATGACATTAGTGGTATCATAAAAGTTTATTGAACATGAAATAGCTCTTTGAATATGCTGAAATAGAGCTTATACAAGAAGTAACATTTTCCTCGTTCCATTTAAGCTATTTTCTAAGCTATAAGCTTGTTGAAATCAATGGCACAATAACAAAATACGAAAACAAAGAAAAACACCAAGATTTTACGTTGAAACCCTTGTGGGAAAAAACCATAGGTAAAGGAAAAAACTTCACTATGAATCTGAGAATAAATTACAAAATACAGTGGAATAGAGAATAAACCTAGTAATAATCGTGTATGTGAAATTACTTTCGAGCAAAGGTCCATACCACGGCAATGAGCCCAGAACCCCTTGTGGGATGTCATTGTGGTAGCGAGGAGACTATGTTCTCCTTTTTACTTTTCACAAAAGTTGCACCATGGGCCTTCGGGTCAGACATAAGCCCAAAACCAAATTCAACTCACAAATCAACAACTTCCACCTTGACACGAATTCCTATCATAAGCGGCAAACGCCAACGAACTCCATATCTCAAAACAAGATCAAAACCATACTCCTCTTCCACAACAAAGCCCCATAGGTCAAAACTCGGTGTTAAAGGCATGATATTCATATTAAACCCAAATCCTATAAGCTTGAGCTTTCAGGAGAGTTGGTCATTTAACATGGTATCAAAGCTTCAACGATGGAGCCCGCAGGTTCAAGTCGCTCTACATAATTTATTACTGTTGTTGATTTGAAAGTCAATGGAAACTACATTTGGTTTGTTTAACTCTTGAGTGCGGTATGTGATTTAGCGTGAGGAGAATATTAAAGGCGATATTCATATTAAGCTAATACTCTGAAGGCAGGCTTTTAAGAAGAGTTATTAGATTTAATAGCTAATATTACAAAGTCCGACCAGTTTGACAATCACATGGCTAGGTATAGGAAGTGAATTAGTCATCATAGCTGCAAGATTGTCTTGGGTCCAGCTTTACTCACAACAATGTCACCACAAGCAATAATCTCACGCACAAAATGATACCTCACATCAATATGCTTCGTCCTCACATGAAACATCTTATCTTTGGTGAGAAATATAGCACTCTGGCTATCACAAAACAATGTACTGATCTATAGTTGTTCACTTAGCTCCCCAAACAATCTCTTCAACCAAAGGGCCTCTCCTTACAAGCTTCTGTAACTGTTATGTACTCTGCCTCTATAGTTGACAAAGCTACTATAGACCGAAGAGTACCTTTCCAACTAATAGCACAACCTCCCGATGGTGAGCAACGTATGCTGTAGGGATCTCCTACTTTATCGAATTTCGGTATATCCAGAATCAACATACCACTTGACTCCATATCTAGTCTTACCAAACTGCAAACAAACACTACTAGATCCATGCAAGTAACGCATGACTCACTGAATTGTCTTCCAATGTTCCTTGCAAGGTTTTGTCGTGTACCTGCTGATTGGACTTACTGCATAGGCCAAATTTGGAAGCAAACACACCATGGCATACATCAAAGAACCTACAGCACTAAAATATGGTACTCATGTAGTCAACCTCATCATCTAACTATGGGCATAAGGCAGATGAAAGTCTGAAATGAGTTGCAAGTGGAGTAGTAACAGACTTTGTATTTTGCATGTTGAACTTGCGAAGCACCTTTTCAATATATCCTTTCTGACTCAAGGATAATCTTCCCCACTTTATCCCTCAAAATCTCCATCCCAAGTATCTTCTTGTTTCCCCGGATCTTTCATCTCAAACTCATTATTAAGTTGGGCTTTTATAGTTCTTATCTCCTCTTCACTCTTGGATGTTATTAGCATGTCATCAACATATAAGAGAAAATACATAAATGACTCATCATTGCATCGATAGAAGTAGACACAACTATCAAAACTACTCCTCTTAAAATCATGAGAGATCATGAATAAGTCAAATATCTTATACCATTGTCTAGGAGACAGCAAAACCATAAAGAGACCGCTTAAGTAGGCAAAGACAGTCCTCCTTACTCGAAACTGTAAAACCCTCTAGGTGCTGCATATAGATGTCCTCCTCAAGCTTCCCATGAAAAAATGCAATCTTAAGCATCGATTGCTCAAAACATAATCATGAGAAGCCCATGATCTGACAAAGCTTGAATTGAGCTATGCTTCACCACTAGAGAGAATTCAGCTATGAAGTCGACACCGAATACATTGTAGCTTTTGCTTGACTAGTCTTGCCTTGTAACTTGCATTCTCAACACATGGTGTGCCTTCTTTCTTCTTGAACACCCATTTGCAGCGAATGGCTTTTTTCCCTTCAGGTAGCCTCACCATGTCCCATGTCCCATTTTTATGAAGGGACTCCATCTCTTCTTGCATAAGCGATCATCCCTTCCACAAATCCAACATGACTCACTACCTCTTCATAAGTGGATGGCTCTTCATTGGACTCAATATTATCTGCTACACTCAAGGCATATGCAATCAGGTCAACTTCACCATATTTCTGTGGTGACCTAATAATCCTCTCTCTATCTCTAGCAATAGAATATTGTTGCACTGGAAATGAAGCTGTGGGAACACTTCGCTCATCTGAATTAGGAACCAAACCAGTCTCAAACTCCTCCTGTTAATCATATCTCTGCACTATCTCAACATAGGGTCTTTAAGACTAGCTTTGAATCATGGAAGTCTCATAAAACACATCTCTGCTAATTACAATTTCTTGGTTTTGGACACCTGATTTATAGCCTTTCACAACATATTTGTAACCAAGAAATATACACTTCACTGATCTAGGTTCCAACTTCTCATTATCAACATGGGCATATGAAGGGCATCCAAAGATTTTCAAATCTTAATAAGTAGGAGGACTATCAAACCATACCTCTTAAGGAGTCTTCTCTATGGCAATTGAGGGAGAACGATTGATCAAATAACATGCAATGGGTGGCGGCTTTTGTCGAAAAGACTTGATGCAGATCATTAGACATGCATCTTACCTTCTCCATGAAGTCTATTCATACGGCTCAGCCACATCATTATGTTGGAGTATGATGAGCCGGGCGATGTCCGAACGATTCCCTCCCAGCTAGCAGGTGTTTTTATGTGAACATGATGAGGAAACAATACACCACACAGCATCAGCGCTCGGCCCAGAATCTTTATGGGATCTTCTTTTGTCCATAGTTAATTCGGCGAGTTTTCCTTAGCAGTAAGGCCGATCCCTTCTCGTAGCGAGTCGCGAGAAGGTCGGTAGTAAGCGTAAAGAGTATGGATGGTAGCCCCCCTTTGTTTATTTTGGACGTTATGGAAGGAAAGGAACAGGGCGGCTTTTGAGAATAAGACCCCCTCTGTTCACAGGTTGAAATCTACTTTTTTGTGTACCTTATGATCGCGGGCTAAGTTGAATAGTATTGATAATTTAGATTCTTAGGTGGATTTTTTTACTTGGTTGGGATATAGATGAGTAGATGGTTTTTTTGGGTTTCCCTTTTTGTATACCTCTAGTGTACTCCTTGGGAGCCTCATGCTCTTTTTTTATCTATATATTGCTTTTTAGATCAAAAAAAAAAACAATTCCCTTTTTCTTACACAGAGTATTAAACTCATCAGAATAAAACTCTAATCCATTGTCAATACGAAGACACTTAACCTGCCTCCCTATTTGCTTCTCAATCATTGTCTTCCAATCCTTGAATGTTGAAAACACGTTACTTTTTTGTATCAAGAAGAATGCTCATACCTTACGTGAAATCAGCCGATGATGATCGACATATAAGTGAGTACCTACCGTAGAATTTTGAGGTCCCGAAGGTCTGAATGTAGATAGTCAAGCAACACCTTTGACTTATGAATACCTGAAGGGAATCTAACTCACTTTTGTTCCCAAAAACAGTGCTCACAAAACTATAACTTACTTGTTTTCTACCCATTGAGCAGTCCTCTTCTACTCAACTCTGCCATATTGTCTTCGCTCATGTGCCCAAGACGCATGTGCCAAAGCTTCATAATATCATCTCGACAATAAGACGAGAGTTGCAACCATGACATCTCCTAATAGCAATGGAACCTTACATAACAAATACATGTTCAATCTTTTGACCCTTCATCAAACTAAAACTACTAATCTTAAATACTCCACCTTCACCAGTGTACTTGTACCCTTTTGCATCAAGAGTACTCAGGGATATCAAATTCCTCTTCAAATCAGGAATATGTCTGACATCACCAAGAGTACGAACTACTTTATCAAATATCTTAATGCGAATTGTCCCAATACATGCTACCTTGCTACCTTACGAGATGCATTGTTACCCATCAAAACTACACCTTTAAGCACAGACTCGTATGTAGCAAACTAGTCCCGATTAGAAGTCATGTGAAACGTATAACCAGAATCTAAAATCCAATTCTCACCAGAATCAAAACCGCACCTTTAAGCATAGACACTACTAAAAGCTCTCCCTCAGACTGATCTGATTCCACAACACTAGCCTCACCAGATTTCTCTCCTTATTTGTTCCCGAATTTCTTCTCCCTATTCTGCAGCTTGAAACACTCCTTGATATGACCCTTTTTCTTGCCGTAATTACAAATTTTATTAGAATTCCTAGATTTTGACCTTTTCCTCTATTATTCATCGGAATCCTTCCCATACGGCCTACCGCGTACAAACAGGCTCTCTTCCTGCGCTTCAAGCCCTACAACTAATTGCTTCATTTTCTCCTTAGAAAACAAAGCCTCATAGACTTCGTTTAGGGTTAGGGTTTCACAACTATATAAAATCGTATCTCTGAAAGTCGCATATGAAACAGGAAGCGAACACAACAAAATTAACCCTAGATCTTCTTCTTCTTCATATTTAACCTCCTAAGTTTCTAGATTCGCAACAATTTCTTTAAAGGTCGTAAAATGCTCTTCTAAAGACATACCTTCTGCCATACTGTGCGAATACAATCACTGCTTCAAGTGCAACTTACTCGTAAGACTTCTCATCATGCACAATTGTTCCAACTTTAGCCATAACGCAACGGTAGTCTTCTCCTTTAGAACATCTTGTAGAATCTGATACAATAAATGAAGGTGAATATGAGATAGGCCTTTACAATCCTTACATTGTTTCTCCTCTTCTGTCTAAGATGACGACATCTTGTCAAGCCCTAGCAACGCATCATCTAGATCCATATGCCTGAAGCACGTGCATCTTAACTACTTATACGAAAATCGATATTGCGATCCCTATGAGAATTTAGTATTTCATGGTTAATCGATAGCGAAGTCGGGGAAAAACCTAATGGCTATGATACCAATTGTTGAAATCAATGGCATAATAATAAAATACAAAAACAAAGAAAAACACCAAGATTTTACGTGGAAACCCTTGCGGGAAAAAACCACGAGCTGAGGAGAAAGCTTCACTATGAATCTGAAAATAAATTACAGAGTACAATGGAATAGAGAATAAACCCTAGTTTGTTGATATGACGAAATTACGGCGAAATGTCCATGCAGTGACCCGCGCCTTGTGGGATTTGTTGTGTTAGCAAAGGGACTAGGTTCTCATTTTCTTTTCTAAAAGTTGCATTGCCAGCTAACCAGATTCGAGCAATAAGTCGCTAAATTCGGTCCGCAATCAACAAAGCTTTTAGAACAAAATAACATAGGCGTATAAGCTCTTAAAAAGAGAATAGTGGCTTTCAAACGTTAACGAGGCTAATTCTCTACTTGAGACGGAAGGTTTGTTGGTAGTTGGGGAACTTAAGGTCATCCCATATCTCATGCTATCTAGGATAACCTCATTATGTTTGGATCATCTACATTGAAACTACAGCTAAGAATGGAAAGCATATTTTTGGAAATAACTCCCCACATGTAATGGACTTTGAGATCCTCACTTTAATGTTTGGTTGAAGTTGAAAATTTGAGATTCCCATCACTTCTCATTTCCATTTGGGCATTTGGTTATCTAGGGAATTTCTAGGAAAGTAGGGTGCATTTACATAATAACTTTCCAAAAAATATGTTCTAACTACTCACAAATTAAGAAAAAAAGGTTTTAAAAAGGGTTCACTTTCTTTTTATTTTCATTCCCCTTTAAGCTATAATTCTTGGACCCTCTAACTTCACCCAATATACCTATACAACATAGTAAAAGTATGTGTATAGGCCTACTTTGCTTCACATATGGATCCTCTTCAAATGTTCCTACTTTATTTATTTTCAACTTCCTTAAACAAGTAATTACATTGAGAAGATAGAGTTTATTGAATTTTTATAAGAAGATTAAAAAAAGAAAAAAAAAAGAAAAAGAAACGACATAGATAAAGAGAAGATAAGGAGTTATCAAAGATATCTTTACTTTTGGCCAATTCCCAATTGAATTTTTTTCCTTACAAAGGATAAATAAATAAAAGAGAAGGTATGACCTATAGCTGACACTTGTACCAGGACCAACACAAAATGGTTAATGAGAATAAATCATTGCCAAGTTTATGATGGTAAGAAATCTTGCCAATTTTGAGAAGATCCTGACATACATTACCAAAATTTTCCAAAGCTATGTACACCACAAATATATATGATACTTTAAAATAATGAGTCCTCAATTAAGATAGACCCATGAACCAAAAACATCCTTAGGGAAGGCCATGATACTCCAAAGGCCATTGACTAAACCAACAGCCAAGGATCAAAACTAACCTAGAAACAGCCAAAGCCTCCACATTACTTCATATCAAGGGGCTCCTGAGCATATTAACTTTAAGAGCTAAAAGCTAATTTTTAGCAAGCAAAGAGAGGGTTGTAAGTTGTGATAGATCTTTACCCAAAATCCAGCTGTACTGAGAAAGCAAAGAAGCATGGAGTATGTGAACCAGCTATGCAACTGATAGCTACTAGACATGGCCAATCTCAGCAGGTTGGAGCTGAGCAAGACAAGAAACTGCATATTAGGAATAACAGTGGCTTTCACAATTTTACCAGTGCCATTTTGTAAAATCCAATGTAGTTTGCTTACAGAGATTTGGCGAACAACACTGAGCATGATCCTACAGCACCTGAAACTGTAGCATAGGAAAATGGAAGCACCATGTGCCAATAAGGCTTAAGGTCCTGTCCAGAAATAGAAAGCTGCATCTCTCCAGTCCTACATATTCCACAAATTTCATTGTAACAAGAACCTATTGTCTATTTTACCAAATATGAAAAAACGTATATGTTAACTCATAAAATGAATCATGTACCATTTTTTCTATTTTCCATGTCAAGCATCATATCATATTGGGTCTATTAATTTTTATTATATAGTGAAAAATAATGTATCACATGTGTGTGTGTGTACACCATATGATATGTTTGAGATAAGATAGGGAATGATGTACAGACATAGTAGTTCTCACCTGTAAATGTAGTGATTCAATGCGACAACCAGGACCAAAATCAGACAATAAACCAGGAATGGAACATTACTGAACTTCTCTGCCAACTGCTCTGGTGTGAAGACTGAAAAAAGGAGGACCAGTGAATTCTGCTGACCATTGCATGTTAGTGCTTGGTGCATATGCAGATGAGTTGTATCAGCCACTTTAGCTTGCGATGCATGTATTCCTTTTTTTCCAGGGGGTGGCATGATAAAGAATGGGCCAAGGAATTCATTTTTTGGGCCAATGGAATCAAACCTAGAAGCCCTATTCCCATCCTAAGGTCCCTAATCACTGGCCACCTGAGCCAGGTATGGGGCCAGATCCTTCACATTTGTTGAAAATGAGAAATCCTTTGAACAAATGTGAGTTTCCATATACTGGTAGCCTAACGTCTTCGCAGCATTCTCATTCAAATTAATATTTTATTGACGATGAGGCATGATAATAATAACAAATCAAGATATGTTACTTGACCAAGAGGCTTGTCCTGATCATAACTAAATTAAGAAGACAGTTATTGCAACACCAGGATGTTTTACCTTCATGAGTCCTTAACAATGAAACCTCCATGAATAATTCAGGATTCTGGATGGACTTGGACAAAATACTTTTACTTGGAATCTTCTATCTTCAAATTTTTTAATGGAACAAACAAACACACACATACCATATTGTGTGCATGAGTATGGGTGTATAGTACACTTCTTAGCATGGTGCAAAGCCTTGATATCAGTTGCTTAGACAGTATTTTGTTTGGAAATTATTACTTGGTTCTAACAATATATCAGTGAAATTGAAAAAAATAAAAACAGTTCACAAAAGTAAAGCATTTACCAGGTGACTGGTGATTGCCAAAAGCAACAAGAAAAATGTTCCCAAGAACAATAAAGGCTGTGGCAACCAGTACTCTGAAAAGAAGCAACATTTCAATTTACTTAGCAGCATACACAGAAATCAAAATATTAACATTGTCCAAGTTTGGAAATCTACTTCAGATTTGAACATACTTGACAGACACCATTTTGTTCAAGACAAAGTAGACAAATGCAATATTGGAAACGAACTGAATTGATCCCAGGGCTGCAAGAAGTGACTGCACAGCATAAAAAGAAAAGAAGGGGGAGGAAGCCAAAGGCGGGAGAAAGGAAAATAAATTAGAAAGGATAAAAAACCATAGTCATCCAACCATCATTATATGGTCTAACAAAGAAAAAACACATATCGATGGCCACCCAAAGAATGAACATCAGGAAACTTCATCTTTCAGATCATGGCACAAGGAATATAAATTTCAAACTGACTAGGCAGCATATCCGAAAGAAATGAAATTAAGACAATTTCCCAGGAGAAAAATATAGTATACCTGCATATCAAAAGTATTACTTAAAAGCTAAATAGAGATATTGAGATACAGAAGCAGAAGATATCTAAAGAAGCAAGCAGCAAAAGATTGGACTTTAACCAAGTCTCCAAGTCTGAAAGTATATGATAGGCTTTGGTACAAGCTTTCCATTTGCTCCATTACCATCTAGCAAAGAACTCCTCCCTCTCTGAAAACAATTAAGCTAGTAAAGTCAGAATCTGACAACAAGTTGTAAAGGGCAAATCATAATGCAGTGGCAGTTTATGAGTTTTCTCTCAATGATCTAAGCTTGAAGCATACAACAATAATAGCCCACTGAAGAAAGAGGAATAGAAAAACTAAGGAAACAATCAAACCAAGCAATGTGGATTACTGAAGGTCAGAACCAAAACTTTAACAATTCAAGCATGATTAACCTGGAGCAAAGAAGACCAAATTCAAGTTCCATTATGGTCTACAGTACAACAAACTCTTTCCATAGGGTACAAAAGAACAGAAATCTTTCCTGAGGCCGCAGATCCAAAGTGGAAATATGTCCAAATTGATACTATTAACAGCTAAAAAATTTTACATGAAAAAAACTATAGTTTACCAACTGAAAGTTTCCTTTCAAGTATCAATTGATTTGCAATGAATAAGCCACACATCATAAACCAAATGTTGCAAAGTGGCGGAAGCAAACAGACTTTTTGGACAGCTCAAAGAAAATGGCATACCTCATTATGACCTAATTTCAGAAGATTAGTTCAGGGTTTATATGAAATGCTTCCAAATATGTTGATGAAAGCTCCAACCACCCACTCCCCCATGGGATCAGAGGTGTCCTGGAGCACCTAACCGAGCCAAAATTTTATTCCGTCCTCCGCGAAGCTACTGATTTTCATACCAGTAAGGTCAAAAAACAACAATACGAAGCCAAAAAAAGTTTGGCTTCCGGTGTTTCACCTGCATGATTGTATCAGATCATGAACAAATTCAACCAGGCAAAATCACAAAGATAAAAGCCGTAGCCATAGAACTCCTCTATAAATCAATCAATCGGTGAACACAAATCTTGAGGTTACAAAACAAAAACGAACAAAAGTAGAATAAAACAAAGGAAACTGAAATGCAGGATCGGTAAAATAGCGCAGAAACAGATCCAAAGCACCAAGCTCGAGAAAAAGCAAATTCCAACCTAAAAACATAATAAAACGCGGCGGAAATCATGGAAGAAAAAAAAAATTACCAGCGGGATTGAGGGAGGAGGATCCAATGGCAGCAATGATTACGATTCGTATTTAGTTGTTCCGAATTTGTTCAAGAAAAGTTTCCAAAAACTAAAACTAAAAATTTCAAAAAAATAAAAATAAAAAAATGTTCCCAGAAAAATTGGGTGCGAAAGAGGAAAGAAAAGGGAAAGGAGAAAGACAGGAAGAGTAGAAGAAGAAGGAAGAGGCGGAAGGGGTAGAAAATTAGAAATTAGACGTTTGGTCAATAGCAGCATATAAACGTGACGGTGATACTTTACCAACCGCTTCAGCCGCCGTACCTCTTCTTTTAACTTTTCCCAGTGGAATCCCCCTGCGGCATAGACCACCCAAAATTTATGCTCCTTCTTCCTCCTATCACGCCACCTCCCTCTCCTCCGTCTTCTCTTCCCACTTCCGGTATGCCACCCCCCATTCCCCCGGCCCTCTGTCTGATCTGAAATCTATTTCCATAACAATTCAAATTCTGTCTTTTATTTCTCTTTCAATCTCATTTCTAAATAAAATATCATTAAATAGGAAAAATAACTTTCAATTATGGCCGATTAGTTAACGATCTTTTTTTCTTTTTCCTTTTTTTTAAATTCTTATCATTCTTTATTTCACCTTTTTTACGTGATGATGGTTTAATGGCAAAGTGGAGCTTAGGCGAGTGCCCCAGATTGATCCAGTTAGATTGGTCAGATTAGTGCAGTATGTCGAAACCTACAAATAAGAAAGCAAAAAGGATTGGCCAGGAATCGCCGTTCTCTACGATGCTCCCAAGTAGTTAAGCTTTTCGGTGGAAGAAGAAAGATGGCTAACATGGCGTAAATTAAATACGTATCTTTCGCGAATGGGATGGCTGGTATTTGCAATTGATGATCGTGATAATTTTACAGTTGGATGATGATACGGATATTCTGCTTATTGGGTGATGGATTTTAACTAACATAATAGATTAATAAGTGATAGCAATTAACGATTATTAGAAAATAGCATTTCCCTAATTTGTGGAATTTAATTAGTAAGGTGGATACTTTTAACTAATACAGGTTCTTGATGTTTGATCGCTTAACTTGCTTAGGTATATGTGGTGGACCGAGCTCTTTTATATTTTTTATTGGATCTATTTCTTTATTTTTTTTTAAGTCTAATATTTGGACTTGTGTTTTGAGTTTTTGTAGTACGATTTCCATACCTCAATAACAATAAATTCATATATTTTTAGGTTTTAAAAAATAATATATCGGAAGTCAAAAAATATATATTAAAAAACGTAAAATACAAAAATTTCAATTATTAGTTTATGCACATTTCACTTCATACACAATCTTTTCAACATAATGGAAGGAGAGTTCTATCTTTCTAAGCAAAGTAAGACTTTTCTTTGAAGCTGATTAAACCGAACTTAGAAAAAGACCTTCTGGAAGGAGTTTGGAGAAATAATAAGGATAAAGTTGTCATTAAAAAGGATATTTAAAATTATTTCTTATGTCAAACTTTATATAAAAGCTGAGAGTGACAATTATGATCTTATTGAAATTAATTTTTATTACATATAAAAAATAAGTAAGAGAAAAGTAAAAGCTGCAAAACTTTCTCTAGAAAATAATACCATTTTTTTTGTCATAAGTTCAAGACCTTTTAGCCGTTGCAATTTTAATAGTTATCCTTTTTTTATGCATTTGATAATATACAATGAAGTGAATTCTGTTTGATTTGAATGGCATTTATGGAAGAGTGTGAAGCATGATATGAATTTTTAGGAGTTAGTGGATTTGATAAAATGAAAAAATTAAGCGTTGAAAAATAAGTGTTGATAAATTAAGTGCTGAATTTCATAAGTATTGAATCTGTATTGTAAAAACTGTTTGATAAGTTACTAATAATTGAATGTTGAAGATAAATATATTGTTTGATAATAAATCTTGAATGCGAGAATTATGTATTTCATATATCCTTATTATCATTAAATTACATATTATTCAAATAAATAGAGTTTAATAATATTTTATTTTCACTGCAATTATTAATTATTGTAAATAACATGTTTAAAAAATATTTATTCTAATAATATTATCCAAAAGCGTAAATATGTTTAAAATATAAATAGAATCTAAAGCTTTAAAGAAATTTATCAAAGTATAACGAGATATTCGCAAATATTATATTATTTATAAGGGTTTTAGTGGAAATTTATTCTCATTTAATTTTGTTTTTGATCGTATTACGTTCGCGTTAAGTAGGTCTTTATCTTTTATAATTTTGATAGTTTTTTCATTTAAAATTTTTGATTAAGACTTAAAAAAATTTTGTTATCAGCTTGTGTGAAAAAATTAAAGCTAATTTAAGAAAAATTTTAAATTTTAAATGGTTGAGCATTTTAAATATTTATCAACGAGGTCTTAGTTGTTTAATAAAAACTAAAATAGGTTGTTTGAGAGTAAAATAATCATGAAAAAGAGAAAAGAAAGAAAAAATGGAAAAGGCAAAGGTGTTTGAACATGGAATAAATAATAAAAATGGGAAAATATACTTTTCAAGGCAAAAAAAATTAAAAAAAGGGGTAAAATAAAAAATGTCCTAAAAAATTCATTTGTCCATAAATTAGAATATAATAGTTATTTATGCGTGATGTGTCCAAATAAGCTCCTAAAGTTGTCTTGCTCTCTATTATTTGGACATATTATTGGTATTTAAATAAAAATGGATAACAAAAGTTGGCATGGCATGAATCATGATTGGATGTAGTAAAGAAAGACACCCACCATACAAATCCCTCCGGATTTGAAAATCTATACCCATTCCTATTCCTATTCCTATTGTCATTCCCATTAGTTGAAGATGAAATGATCTTCCCTCCGTGGAACGATCCAAAAGATTATCTTGTTGGAATCATTATTATTGTGTTTTTAAGTAAAATTGGATAACAAAAGGTCGCCCACCATACAAATACCTCCGGATGTGAAAATCTATACTCATTCCCATTCCTATAACCTATTGGTGGAAGAACAAATGATCTTCGCTTCCCTGTCCGAAGTCCGAACATGGTTGTAAAATGATCATCCAAGAGACTATCTGGCTCGTATCACACGGGATGGCGCCTGCTTGTTTGATTTTCCGGAGCAACATGAACCTGGTAATGAAATTATGGTTATGCAACGAATGAGAAAGCTGTGTCCTACAGTGACAACAATTAAAAAAGAGTCAGAAATTAATTAAGAGGTGATTGATCCACTGAGAGCCGGGAGTAGAGAGAAACCCAACACTATCTGAACTTCACCCCCATGGCTTCCCCAGCTTCTCCTTTTCTTCAGACAGTCAGTCAGTCAGTCGGAAAAGCTTGGAAAAAGCCCACGAGGGAGAGAGTTCAGATAAAGTAGGTCTCCCTTCAACAAGACATCATTTATACATAAATCGATCTCCATTTATCATCAAGGAAAGTGAGAAGAGGGAGAAAAGAAGTACATAATGAACCCCCATTTATAGAGAGTGGTAACTGGTAAGGTATTCAAATTTCGAAGCCAAACACCTACGATCTTTCTATACAATTTACCAATATTCTATGGTATGGAATGGATTCTACTTCTTTGTTTTCCTCGCCCAAATAAATCAATGGTCCATGAACTTGCCAAGCAATTATACAGAAGCTGCAAGGCAATAATGTAGTACACGTTAATAATAAGTAGCCAGACAGAATCATCAGATGTAGTACAATTTCCTCTTTTATTCCCACAATGCGCAGTACAATGACTGGCAAAAGGGGAGGACCAAACTGATCCAATCCGAGTAGCCGGGGTTTTGTCCTTTTAAGACCAACTTATCTGGAAAGCCCACAATGCTTGTCCTTTTCTCCTTGGAGTTTGACATCTCCTTGGCCAGGATGAGATCCAATGTGTCCTTTGTTATGGAAGTTCCAAGTATCTTACAGAGCCGGCTGCACTAGGTTGAGCCTGATAAGCAATGGAGACTGTGTGTGTGGAAGAGTAGATGGTCAGCCTCATCAGCAAATTGGAACAACATCAGGAACCACACCTTGGGTTGAAGGAGGCGTCCCAACATCAGTGACACTATTTTTAGTTGATTGAGCAGGCTCGAATCGCGGCTACTTATGAGTTTATTACCAGCCAGCGCTTTTGGTCGAGTTAAGCGAATTTCGATCGCTAGCCCAACACAAGGTTATTACCCCAGTATAAAGCCGCTTTTCGGTCCAGAGTTGAATTGAATTCCAATGCTGATAATTCAAGGTTATTACCCCCGAGCCTCTAGCCAAAATCCCTTGTACTGTCAAATGTACTAGGACAAGGGAAGTACACAACGTTAACTTTGCAAGGTGGGATCAATCATCAATCACTCGAGTCTGCTCATGTAATACCTATCCTAAGATTCCACAGGCAATTTGAAAATCAATACGGATGGCATGACAAATGAGACAGAAAGAACATCACCTTTTTATCTAAGGGATTATTATTTACCACTTAGTTCCATGAATGCAAGCTGAGTACATAAACCCTCTGCAAAATGGTGTTAAGATTTTCAAGTTGAAAGACTAGTGCATGGGGCAAGAGAAAGAACTGATGGTACCAAATTAAGAGAACATTTATGTGAAAAGAAGATGCTCTGATTCATATATAATCTGATTTATTCTATTTTTCTGGACTTCCCCTCAAGTGTCCAACTAAGAGAAGCATCATATGGGAATTATAACCTAATTCAATCATCACCATGTTGTTGCAGCTATGTAATGAGACACGTCGCCGACAATATGTATCTTATTTATTCGGATTATGTACATCACATTATATATATGAGGGATTGGATTATCCATTCAGTGACTTTGGCAGTCGAAACATTCTCAAAATGGGCATCATCAGGCAGGCAGGGTGAATTCAATAATAAACACTTGTTGGCATTCTAGTCTTCCTCTTTTCATGGCCTATCCGAAAACCCCTTTAGTGATTTTGGTACTGGGACATTACCAAAATGGGTACCACTAGGTTGAGTGAATTCAATAATAGATGTCCCTTTCCTTTCAAAACCCATCAAAAAGAAAATTCAATAAATCTTTGTTGTGAAAACCTGAATAGGATGAACCATCCATGAATATCTTTGCTTCGGAACAAAACAATTAATATTTAAGCGATCATTTCTCTTAAAAGTTCGAAACTATAAGATTTGAGTTTAATATGAATACGTATTAAACCTTCTCTACCAGCGTGAAGAGTTAAGCAATGAAATAAATTCGTTAAATTTGACTTTCAAATCAAGCTATTAAGAATCGTGGAATATTAACCAGATATGCCTTCTGAAAAAAGCCAAATAGCTAGAGAAATTTCCCTATCTATTTGAAGAAATTTCGTCGCTAAAATAGAATAGCGACGGATTTACGATGAAAATAATCCCTAGTTAAGTGCTTGTTGCAAAAAATTAACGAGAAAAATTTGTCCCTAGCTATTTTTTAACGACGGAAATTCCCTAGCTAATTATATATTTTCCCTTGCTAATTTTGGTCGTAATTCAGAGGACCAATTAATATTTTTCGACTGAATAGCAACGGAAAATGCCCTAGCTAAATTAGCTAGGGAAAATTCCGTCACTATTTTTATCTAATTTTAGAGAAATAGTTACGGAATTGTCCATAGCTAATTTAGCTAGGGACAATTACAATCACCTCACCTGTCTAATTTTAAAGAAATAGTTCTGGAATTGTCTCTAGCTAATTTAAGCTGAGACTATTAAAATCCTTATTCTTGTCGATTTGAAGAAATAAACTACGGAATTGTCACTTATTAAATTAGTGGGACGATTAAGTCATTGTCCCAATTAATTTTGAATAAATAGCTACGAATTGTCCACTAGCTAATTTAGCTAGGACGATTCACGTCGATATACAATCGGTGCAAAGAAATAATTTATGATTGTTTAGCTAAATTAAATGGGACAATTAAAATCCTTGTCATCCAATTTTGAAGAAGTAGCTACGAGATTGTCCCTAGCTAATTTAGCTAGGAGACAAATTATCATTATTCAATTGTAAAAAAATAACTACAACAATAGCTAGGGATCATTCCATAGCTTCTTTCACTATTTTATTTTTTAAAAATTAGAATACATATTTTAAATTTTATATTAATAATGAATAAAAACATATACTAAAAACAATTTTTTTAATTAACCATAAGTCAAAGCGATCTGAAATTAATATGATACAATAGTGTCAATAGTAAATAAAAATAATAACATAGGTCTACAATCATCTAAACCTAAATACGTCATCCTCATCATTAATTTGGTGGATGCAGCGTGGTAGAATTTGTTATTGGTGGGTGCTCTTTGGAACTGATGTCCCATACGTCGCATCAGCAGAGGCCGCTAGCGTATTTGCATATTGGTCATCTGTTGTTGCGTTGCATTCTTCGTTTCTTCGTCTCATTATTCATTATTTCGTTTCTTTGCATTTCATCCTTGAAAAGTGTCTGTTTGATCCTTCTCTTTCATTTATGTCTCATAGCGCAATACGTTCATTTGTTTCCATTACCATTTGCCTCGACCACCTCATCCGCTTCTTTGTTGTGACGGAGGAACTAGAAGCTGACTATGGCAGAACAAAAGCCACTCCCTTCGAGTCGATCTTAGTACACTCATTGCTTTCTTCGACCTCCCCATGGTTTCCAAATAGATGGGATCGTAGTCGATTGGTTGAAGATCCATGGGAGCCCTGTTGGGCGAGAAGCGTGTCTACGTTCCTACGAGGTCACGTGATAAATAGAAATAAATTACAGTGCTAGATGTCACACCTGGATTCCGACTCGATCCAGGTGTGGATCCAGGCAGGATTCGAGGAACTGAGATCGACTGGGAATTTCTTTGATTTTTTTAAAAGCGAGCTGGTACTGTGGGTATGGCCCACATCTTATAACGAGTAAAATATTATATACAAATCAAAGCTACGTAGGGTGGTGTGTAATCTAGACACATATAGCTAAGTCTCATTTACTTATACATATCTGAACAAATTTACATTCGATTACATATTCGGAGCGCGGGACTCTTGTGATGAACCTTCTTGGTGTGTTGGCGGTTTGTATGCGGATGTCTTCGGATGTCTTCTCACATTGCCTACACGGTTAAAACCGGAGTGTTAAGTTTTGCAGCTTAGTGGAAACATATCTTATCTGAAACCTGATTAACGGATAACGATAACGGATATCATAATCTTCACAATTCCTTATAATCCAAATGTATAACGGAGTCGAATCCTTCAGACGAGCTTAGGCGTATCTGATGACAAGACATCAGGTCGTCTGCTTGCTCGTATCATGACTTCGGGTTTCGGTCGTTTCCTATTCATGTCATTGACATAATTAAATCTGTTGTGCTGTGACCTTTAACGAATTCTTACATCTCCATAGGGTATATAGAGTCTCTTGTCTTTTGAACTTATACTTAGAACAACTTATACTTACTCAGATCTTACACTTATGGCAGACTTATTCTTATTCGGGCTTATACTTATAACATTCGATCTTATGCCTCATATCTTACACTCATAGGCGGACTTATTCTTATCTGGAGTCTCACAGTAAGACACATACTTATGCTTGTATGGGGCCATTATACTATTCAAATTTCCCCGAAAGGACATATATTGCGGACTTATCTTGTGCTGTCTCGGACATAATTATTCAAATCTCCCGAAAGGACATCTACTTGAACTACATCGGGCCCAGTACTTATCGGATCTCTCGTAGGAGTTCTGGAACTTATGCTTATCTGGTACTTAAACACATATTGGTATTTATATCTATTTGGATCTCCGGCCCAGAGGTTTCTGAGGAACTCATACTTATCTACGGAATTTACATATGTTGGTACGTAGGTATCCACGAGGTGCGGGCATTATCTTATTACGGAACTTATCCTTATACGAAAGTACTGTAGGTATTCTTGAGTTTAATGGTCTGAGAGGTACCGTGAGTGCTACGAGGAACTTATTTTAATTGCCATTATCTTATACTTGTACTCTGAGTCTATCATTCGGATCATGCTTGTACTACGAGTTTGTGCGATGTTGGATCTTATCACGATATTAAAGACATATACATGTATTTCGGATTTTATACATGTATTCTGGAGCTTATACATGTATTTCGGATCTTATACATATCTTCACAATTATATACTTGTTTGCGAGGATCTTATTCTTGTGCGAAGGTACCGGTAGAATGCGATGAGTCGAACGGTCAGGGATCATATCACACTCTGGTCGGATCAGGACTTCTGAGGATACGGACATTAGTCTTTTGTGGGTCTGGATCTTGATTCATTATCTGGAGTAGTAGTTATAATTTGGACTTATACTTATTTCACGGAACTTGTACTTGTTTTATCGATGCAGGTACGTGGTACTAGGGGAGCTTATACCATTTTCTTGATCTGAGGAGTACCCTTAGGTGCTTCTTTGGACTTATACTTGTTTTAGATACGGGATTGCAGTGGGTACTCTTGGACTTATACTTATTCGGACCTCAGTAGGAATTCTGAGTTTCTTCTTATGCGAGAACTTATACTTATAACGGACGTATGTTCATTCGAGACTCAGATTAGGAATTCTGAGCTTATTCTTGTCGGAGACTTATAATTATAACAGGTTTATTATCATTTGGGACTCCCGTAGGAGTTACAGAGTTTATTCTTATTCAGAACTTATACTTATTTTACTAATACGAGAGTACCCTTAGGTGCTGCGAGGCTTAATGAGATGCGAGGGTGCGAGTGAGTCTGACAGAACTTAAGCGGATCTGGGGTACCCTTAGGTACTCTGGAGACTTATCGGATCTGAAGATACATTGATTTTTACTCTTATTCTTTATTCGATTAATCTTTATCGTAATAATACGTCATTTACTAGACCCGATCATAAGAAATGAGTAGGGCCAGCGGTATAATAAATTGCCGGAGTGCAATCTGAGCAGTCTTGAGTAGCACCCGGCCGAGTCTTGGCTTAGTTCGGAGTTTATGCGCCTGTGACGGGAGTGTCGTAGCAGCGAGTCTTGGGAGCCGTCGGGACGTGCTGCTCACCTGGCGGGAGTGTCGTAGCAGATGCGAGTCTTTGGAGCCGTCAGGCGTGCTGCTCTCACGCTGACGGGGTAGTAGCACCGACGGGAGTGCGAGCGCGCGATCAAAGCGTGGCTAACCACGCGCGCAGCCCAGACGTCATTTCATTCATTCTTCGGTTCTAGGTAGTCAGTTGTCATATGTCTTTGAGGAACTTATAACCTTTGTAATCACATTCTATGATCATGACATTTATCTTTCATATTCATGTTGAGTTCATATTTCGATTCATTTTCATGTTTCATATCTATTCGGGTTTCATGCCTATTCCATATGGCATTTGAGATGCTGCTCTGAGGAATACTTATGTATTCACACATCGTTAAATGTATTCTTGTCCCTGATGCATCTACTTTTCTTAGAAATTGGAATCATTCCAATTGAATCATTCAAACTAAGGTTATGGCACCCATTGCAGTAGTCGGTTTAGGATTCTGTTTAAGACAGTCGAGATTCTTTATTTTTTCAGGAGCAACTTCGCATACCTGACCACTGGTTCTTTGTATTCATTTGGTAAGGTCTTCAGGGTTCATTTTTGATTGGAATCGTACGATCGAGACAGAAGCTGAGTTACGTCCAAAGCGATCGAACCTCTATGTAGCCCAGACGGAATTTGGTTGGATTATAGCCCTACTTTGAGTGAATTTTTAGACCACTTAGAGTCAGAATTTGACGATATCTATTTCTAGATGTTTGGTTCTCCTTGAAGTCTAGTGTAATTAGCCACTTGAATAACTCAAATCGGATAAGAAATGAGCAAGTTATGGCTAAAATACAAAAGCCCCAGTCGAAATAGGAAATGAGGCATCGCGTATACTTAAATTACACCCACCCAACATATCTTAGAATTTTATGTTGGTACAAATAATGAGAACTAACATGTGGGGTACATGTTCAAGATTATCTCGGTACATGTCACCCAATGCCCGAGAATGTGTGTTTTTGTTCCATTTTTATATTTTGCTACCCGATTCAACTTTATACTTCATCTGCGCATCAAAACCATTTCATATTTATCTTGTAACTTCTTTTACACTCAATTCCTCTTTCAATACTTATCTTATCTCAAAAACATATCATGAAATCCTTCCAAAACAATTCTAATATGGGTCACAACGCCCACGTACGCGTCAACGTAAGGGACTATTAGGGTTTGTTACAAGCCACAACTCCATTCATCTGATTCTTGTGAATTGACGCAAAGAAGTTATACTTATCTTGTTCCTTGTGGGTTTTACAGCCTTAATTTCAAGAAATCTAAGGTTATGATGCAATTCCTATCAAAACCTACAGAATTTTAAAGACCAACTATCAATCATACAACCTTAAAATTCCATAGATCCATCTGATTCATGATCGAGATTAGTTTTAATCGCTTTTCTTGCCAGGCTCCTCCATATTAACTTCCTCTTCTTCTTCTTCCTCTTCCTCTTCTTCTCACATACTCTTCTCTTTCCCTCTACGGTTTGTTATATTCAAAAATGAGACCCGATTTTGGTCTTTTAAATCCATGTTTTGTTAAGGTCATGTTGACCCTCAAAATATTTTTGGTAAATTTTCTTTATTTGCTTTTTGGTCCTCAACTCTTAGTAAATTTGTATTTCAATTTATTGTATTTTGGCCTCTAATCTTCTAGAATTACACAACAATTCCTATTATTTATTCTCTTTGTATAGTCTTTTAAATTATGACTTTTAAAGCCGCTTTTAGACAAATTACAATTTTATCGCCAAATCTTGTAAATTTATGGGTCCCTCGTTTTCATGTTTCGCGTTTAACTCGCAAGCACGTTCAAATTACACACACCTTACAAAACATTGCAAACATGTCGGGCTAACTAGGGTATATTTGGAGTGTTACTAGATATAATATTAAATATTCTAATATTTTCATGCCACACTTAACTTTCAACATTCTTTGCGGTAGTCAAATAGTTTATTAATATAAGAGATACTAATCATCGAGACTTGTTGTCGACAAATTATTACATCTTTGCTTTCTTCACATGCATCTTCTTGAAAATCGCAAAGTGGATCTAGACCCAATTCTACAACTAAAGTATATGAATTTATTAATTAAAACTCTTATATGTTAAATTAGGAATATTATTTAAAATTTGTAAGGCTTAATAACTAATAAAAAATGTATTTATCCCCTAATTTTAGTCATATTTTTTTAAAAATGACAAGGAAAAATTTTAGCCAAAATTGTAAAACCATGCAAAGGTTTGAATTTTTGGAGTATTAGGCAATTGCCCAAATATTTAAATGTTTAAGTTAAAAATGTTACCCAAATCTCGAGTGTGCTCAATGGTCGACTTTGACCCTCTGTGTGTGAGACATTACATTTTTGGTCCGGCTACCTCGTCAGATTTGGTTCTTATTGGCTATCACGATTTTTTCTTGGCTTGGCTCCATAAAGTCACGAAGCCACTCTGGCCACTCATCCTCAGGTATAAAATCGGGCTATCTCTTCTGATCTTGATTTATGGACCAAAGTCGAGTGCTTGTTCGCGGCTTTGCTCTCATGATGACTTTATCTGTCCATTAAATCTGGGTGCCCATGAACAACGATTACGTATAAAAAAAACACAAAAGTGTATTAATAACAGTTGTATCATACTTTTATGCTTGAATAGTAACCAACTTAATAGTTGAACAAATTAGATAATTAATTTGCAATGCTTTTGTTTCTTTATTTATGCTGAAAGTCGTCAGTAAGTCTTTGGTCGATTTAGAAACTTTCTTCCCACGAGAATCTTTGGAATCAACCATTTTTGAAAGACTTTGTAATAATAGCCGAACACTTGTGAGATGGAAAGAAAGCGTAAAAATAAACATCTGACATTAGAAACAAAGCAAATTCATAATTATATATAAAAAAACAAAGCCACTAACGGGACATCATATTTTTTTATTAAAGTAATATGTGCGTATATCTTATACCTCCCATCCACAATCTCTATTCTTAACACTTTGCCTGTAGAGGAACCAACAACAGATGATGATGTCGATGGTGCTGTAAAAGGGGGAACAACATCTGATGTAGAATGTGGTGTAGATGATGGTGATGGATTAGGGGAGGTAAGTGGAGGAGGAATGATGGGTGGTGGCGCATGTCTGAGAAAGGTGATGGTGCATGTGTCGATGATGGCGTGGTGATGGTGATGCGGATAGGGTGGGTGGGAGATGGTCTTGGTATGCATTGAGGATGTAAATCTTGGAATGATCTAGTCCATGTGCCTTCCCGTCCACCATCTGCATCCTTTCCGACCCGTGCGCGTCACTATACGTAAATGCTTATGCAAGTAAATACATAGAGACATATAATAAAGATATAATGAAAACATAATTGTGTGTATGATGAACAACCATGCATATTGAATGCCTACGCTGATAGTTGACAAAATATAGAAATCTTTGGCTTTATAATATTCTAATACAATTATAAAAGTTTAATTATCGGTATCCACTTTATCATCCTACAATGGATCTTCGACATTTCATGCTGACCGGTGGAAGTTCAACTCATCTTGAATGTTCCATGATCATCTTGATTTCTATTAGGCCACCATTTGGAGTCACATAAGTTTTCTGATCTTCATCTACATGCACAGGCTCAATATTGTTTATGTCATCTTCTTGAAATGTCGGTGCAATAGCTAAGTTTGCACTACTTTGTTGAGATGTTGGTACTTCAATATTTGATCGAGCTTTGATTTTGCAAACGGCCCACCAGTCACTCTTATCACGAGATAAACTCGGATATGTACAATAATATACTTGAGTAGCAGGCGCCATAATAAATGAAACCATCTGGGTCATCTGCGTTTATGGTTAACATCCAAACAACATAATCAGAATGAATCTTTGTACCCACATTTCGTGTGGATCAGGCCACTCATTTGAATAATACAATCCTATTATTTTCGAGTCCGGGATACTCCAACTTCGACAACCTGTTTAGTTGACCATAATGTCGCTCTCATCTGCATTATAATTTGAGCCTTTAATGCATACTCCCACTTTGTTCATAGTTGCTTTAGAAGCGAGTGCCTATTGTGTAGAATTTATATCCATTGACAAAATGCTCAAGATAGGTAGTCACATATCTAAATGGGCCTTCAGATTACGTATGAATGTGTTGGAATCTCCATTTGAAGGATCGTTTGTGCATTGCATATATTCAACAAATGATGTTAAAAAATGTAAGATACTAATGAAATCCAAATTAGTGAACATTAAGGCAATAATTCTCACATAGTTCTTGAACGTCTATGAGTCGGTTTCTAGCATAGAATCGACCTCATGGGTGGGAATGGTTGGTTGCTATGTTTCTGGCGCACCGACATAAACCTTTGCCTGAGAATATAAATAGAGGAACTGACAATGGATGTCAGTTTTTAATTATTCCTATTTCGGGACAAAATGATCCCATGATTATACATGCAACCATTTTGGGTATACATACTCAATATGGTGCAACCTCTCACAATTAAGTAAAAGCGTAGCTAGAATTTGCTTTGTACTTTCTTCATCGTCATCATATTTTCTTTGCTCTTCCAAATGCTCTTCAGGGTTGCTTGAAGATGGAGTGGCTTGTCCTCAGTTCATCTTACACGGCCTGACCATCATCATTCAGAGACTTTATTTCTATGCTTTGTATTGACATGGTCCTCAAAATAATAAACAAAAAGGATGATGCTTCTTACACTAAATATGCATTGCAAATTGAACCTTCAACTTTTGCCTTGTTTCTAACATTGATTTAACTTACAAAGATACCTACAACCATTATGTAGGGTTTAATTAAATCAAATTACAATATTAATTTATGCTTGAAATAATATAACACCTACTTTATATTTATTTACCTCTCAGGGATACATCGAAATGGGCCAGACAAATGCTCCGTTTAATTCGAAAAGCTCGGTGGAATATCGGGTTCAAGCTTACAAAGAATGAGAGGTATGTGTTTCTCGGTCTCACCCATATCATCTTGTTTTGATTGTGGTTTGCGGTTAGCTCTTTGAAGAAACAAACTAAGTTACGTAGGACCTTCCAAACATTTAGGGGAAGTATTTCAAGGAAAACAATTGGTATTAATCTCTGCATAAATACATGACAGTCATGACTTTTCATTCCAAACAACTTCAGCTTCTTCATATCCACACATATGCCCATATTTGACACATATTCATCAGGGAATTTCAAATTTTTAACCCATTCACACAATGTCTGTCTTGCCTTCTTATCAAGTGTGTAACAAGCTATAGGGTATTTTCCTTTAGCCTCATTCCATTCAATTCGGGTGTGATAATCATTCCGGCTCTTGTCTTGATTTAAAAGTGTCCTTTGTTTTCCCATCTACATTCAGGACAGTGTTGAAAACATTGTCAAACACATTTTTTTCAATATGCATTACATCCAAGTTATGGCCAGAGATTAGATTGGACCTCCATAGAGGCGAGTCCCGAAAATGCATGTTTCCTCGGCCACATGTTTGCATATTGGTCCATTAGTTTGTTAGCGTCCATTTGATTACCTTCTTGATCGAACTCTGAATCTACGTAAGATATCATCTGCGACATTCGCGGGTGGGCTATCGTCCAGCTGTTTATTTTTTGAAATGCGGGTTCTATTCCTCTGGAATGGATGATTTGCGGGTAGAGCTTACGGTGGTTATCAAACCGACCGTTTACTTGAATTGAGATCGTGTGGACTTGTCCATCTGATATGGGCATGCTAAGCAGATCTGTGGTACTCGACGGTGTGACATTAGATATGCGGGAAAATGAAACTTCTTGTCACATAAGGGGCCGCAGCATCATGAAATTTGCTTCTTTGAGATGTCATATGCTGTGACATCCCACGAATGATTCAACTCTACATAAGAACGTGAAAACATCGAGCTTGTCTTTCGGGTTTTTAATACAGATCAGTATTGTGAGAAACATATATTGTTCCTTCGCCTGACCATGAAGCGGAATTGTAAGGTGTCACTATCTTGACCATGTAGAATCTTGTTGTCGGATTGACGAATGGTGAAACCATCGTGTAGAGACCCGATATCACATTTCGACTTTTCGATGACAAAATACGGATGTATGCGATTAAAAATGCTTCCAAGCAAGTGAATATGATGGATGACGCATGCCTGCGCTTATTCGACCTCATGCTCGGAGTACGACCTCATATCATGTGTTTGTAGCATTTGATGCATATAGTCTCTATGATCAAAGGAATTAAGGGAAGTAATACATCTTCTTATATGCGACTTCGTTTTTGTCGGCTTTTACGCAGCGGGTGGCTAAGCAGGGATGATCACGAACTTCTGACTAATTAAGTCACTATCAGCACCCATTATAACATACATCCCATTGAAACAACGATCAATCTTTTCCCTTTGGTAGACCCGTAAGCGTAGTAACTTCTTAGTGTTGTAAAAGTTGTTAGTGACCAAATTATTATCCAGAACAATCTCTTTCATCAGTTCTGTCACCTGATCAAATAATTTCTCGAGGCAATATGATTTTACGACTTCATGCTCATAAGTCGGGCCACAGAGTGACAATTGCGAATGTGTTTTACAACGGGCCTGACTCATTATCTGCGGCTTCGTCATATCATAAAATTTATGAAGCAGGATTAGGTGGTTCATCCATGTCATCGTATTGAAGTGGCACCGACTTCATGGCCATTCTATGATATGTGATTTGATGGTTCTTCCTTTACATCACATCACGATTCACTACTCTCATTTTGGTCCTTTAATCCTGACCTTTGTACTCCCCTTGATAAATCCGACAAAATAATTTGGTACAAAGCCATATTTGCTTCACATTGTATACTTGGTGTTTACATCACGAAAGACATATTCGACATACGGTTATTACATGGACACTTAATTTTATCTCGAGTCCATCCATCTCGATTATTCTGACAAAGTTGATGAAAGTTTCTAGCCCATTCAAAAATCTTGATTGAATTCCATTCATAAACCTTTTGTACATCCAGCGGTCGAACTCATTTGCCTGTTAATCTTATTAACTAAACCAGTATTAAATAATCTATTATTCATTATATATATGCCTTGTACTTTAATTTTTAATGTTTGTATAGTCAATAGGAAAATGAAAAACTAATTTTAATTTTTAATTTCTAATCTTGTACTAATTTTCTAATCTTGTACTTTAATTTTTCATTTCTAATCTTATTAACTAATTTTTAATTTTTAATGTTGTTTTGAGTAAATTAGTTTGTTGCGGAAGAATTTGCATATAACATTTTGTATAGATATCTAAGAGGTAATTTGATTTTCGGGCGTGTATCCTAAGACATGTTATTTTTGTATATAACATTAACCGAGGAATTAACTATCTAAGACTAATATTTTGGCACATAATTTGATTTTCATGTTCTACAATTGCCCCAAAACAAATGTGTTATGGCTGCAATACTTGGTAGATATATTACTTAAGAAAAAATCATTTGTAAGTTGTTTTGCTATTACTTGATATATTATTGTTAACTGCTGCTTGGATCTTTGATTTCTTGTTGCTTAACTTACTAATAATTGAACATAATTTTTCAATTAACCTATGGTGGTTGTTTGTGGGAATGAAGCTCTGATTCAGATGTTCAAGTCTAATTTTGATTGAAAATGCACGGGTTAAATACCCTACGACTATGTTCTAGGGCCATTTTGAATTGCCGTAGGACGAATTTTACCACTATACCTTATTCAATTTGAATAATAATCTTGAATGAAACATACAATGACTTCAAATATTACTATTAATTAAAGAAAATGACTTCTGAGATATGAATATGCGAGAGATAAAATATTGAATATCTAGATGATACGTTTGCGAATACGCATGAAGAAGCAGACTAATTAGCAAATTGAAAAGGAATAATTTTGGTTACTCGTCATTATATATAAAGTTTAGGTTTCAAATGGACTAGGTGTAGTTTGAGTTAAACCATTATAGTGTTGAAACTAGAATTAATGGAAAATATGGCTCCTTGAAAAGAAAACCTAAAAGGTGAAAAATATCATCTTGTGCTAGATGAAGGGACATGTCTCTTCAGTGCACCAATCAGCGACACAAAAAAGGCAAAAATTAGGAGAACACAAGAACCAAGTGAAGAAAGACGAAAGGGAAGCAAAAAGAAAGAATTCCAAGTTTGAAGGACTAAGCTTCTCACTACTGATGAAGAGATCAAAGATCCCCAAATTTCAATCTTTTTCCTCGTACTAGCGACGGAAATTAGGACGAAAAACAAAAGCAAGGCGAAAAACAAATGAAACTTACCTGAAAATGAAGGAGGAATTGAATTAAGTCCACTCTAAAATTCAGCAACTGTGATCCAACTCAAGCTTTAAATCTACAAATAAATAGGCAAGAAAAAAAAACATGGAATGAGAATCCAATTCCCAGAACTCTTGGCAAATGAATTCATGAGAAATTACTAAATTTGCATTAATATCTTTATATATTCATGTATACTAAATATATAACTTTTTATATATGAAAAATTAAGGTAATAAAGAACTTTAGACAATTGATTAAATATAAAATTAAGTAATTTTTCGTGATTAATTATTAGCGGCGTTTTGTTGTTAATTTGCCTTATTATTCATTATAACCTTATTATTCACTATAACCTTATTATTCATTATACATCTTCTTGCATTTCAATTTTGTAATTTCTATACAGTCAAGGAAATGAAAAACTGACCACTTGTAGACTAATATTAAGCTAAACTTTTGTCAAAGATAAAGGACACCAACTTTCCTATTTAGTTGCTATAAAGAAAAAACTTAGAACTCTTCCCTAAAAAGATTATATTATTTTAAAAATCAATTAATCTAATGTCAGCAATGTGCCCACCAATTCTACCTACCTGAACCCCTTTGAGCAATTATATTACTTTTATCCACAATATGAGATGGTGGCTTAAGATTCCTCAATTTTATTTTCCTGCTTATTCTTTTACCAAACAAGACAAAATAAATAAAGGAGAAAAGAAGAGCCTGAAAAATCATTTCAAATAGTTATATCTAAGCAGTAAGAGTGATAAAACTGATATATAATTAAGTTGGTTAGTGTCTCACTGACAAATGGAGTTTATGAAATTATTAATTCAGAGCCTGAGTTATATGATTGCACAACCATGTTGTTTTACCAATCAGTCTCTTATTAATAAAAAGTTACACAACCTTAATTTACCCTATGTTTTAGATTTTTAGGCCAGAAAGTAGGCAGTAACAATTTTAACTTCCAAAGAGCCAAAAAAGATCAGAAGAAATTGAAAAAGGATAAAAACTCATGTGCATGGTCATGACTTAAGCAGCACTTCATGTTATTCAGAGCTTTCCCCCCAACCTCATATGGGAACTAGGGTTTCAAGATCTGTGTATGAACTAACAACATAGACTGGTGCATCTTATTATCAAGTTTTCTCAAAAAAAGAAAAGAAAAAGGTGCTCCGAGTTGAACTTTTTTTTAGCAAAGAAAGATTCACATCTTTTATCACTTTTAGTTGTTTATACGACATAGAATATTATTGAAATGCCATGTTGGGAGATCCACCTTTCGTATAAGCGATAAGACAACATGTTAGAACACCCAATGTCGGTGACAACTCTTTTCGATTCTTTACGAATCATGTTAAATAGTTTCAAAGAGAAGGATAGACTTGCAAAAGTTTTCTTTAATTATAGATGATGGAGAAATGGTGCTTGCCTGCTTGTTTGCAAAAATGAGAACAACTGCACCTCTTAATTCTTCTTCCTGCCAAAAGGTTCAATATATGAATATGCTCATTAAACTACTTAAAGCGTCGACTTGACTAGATGCACGTACTATATGTAAAAATGTCGAGGATTTAATATTCTTTTTCTTTTGTCCTCTTTCACTGTTTATAACTTGATTTAAAGAGATTATTAGACTTCATTTCCATGGTTCAGACTTCATACTACAAAATTAATCACAAAACTGGCTTGAGTTCTAAAAGTAACGACATGCCGCACTACGATCACGGACCTCCACTTGCCACCCAGTGTAACAATTCATGCGGTTTTCTAGTAGCGACAGTGACTGAATTAATGTTCACTACACACAGACTAATACGTAATCACACCTTAATTCCATAACCTCCACACAAAAAAGTTGTATTTTAGTAGACATTGACAATCATTAAATTGGTTGAAACGAAATTTCAATAGAATTACTCATAGTAAAATTTCGGTCTGATGTATTGGTTGATATTAAGGAATTTGCATGTATCGAGCGTCTAATTTTCTATTTTACTTTCCTGAGCTTAAGCAAGTCACAAACAATCGACCACTTACAAGGGGACACCTAAGCCTTTGACGGTAAAGTACAACACAACAATTTACTAAGCTTGCTTTGAGGAATAGTAAGATTAAATATGAGGTAACATAATTTTCCGCAGGCAAAATTATGATATATCCTTGTATCTCACACAAATTAATGATAAAACAGGTTTACTAGATAAAAATCCTTATCCAAGAAAATACCTCCAAGATAGCATGAAATTCTTGGTTAGCTACTCCAATTCTATCAGTATCACTTGAATCAACCACATATATCACAGCCTAAGTATTTGGAAAATAACATCTCGGTATAGCACAGAAATAGAACATTCACCTCGAAATAGCGGAAAGTAACAGGGAGTTACTGCGGAATAGAATGCCAAATTCTTACTCTTGCAGGGAACTAATGCTAATAACCACACAAGAAGAGCATACAAGTTGAGCAACACAGAAGGAAATTGAAATTTTTTGAATGCAGCCAGTCAATCACTGTAGTTATAATTCTCAACAAACAACATAAAAGTTGTACCAGAAAAGATGCTTCATAAATAATGGCAAATTTAGTTCACAAAAATGTTGCTAATGCAATGATAATCATAGTTGCACCAATTGCTAGTATCGGTAATCGGACGAAAAGAGCATGTAAATGAGTCTGCGAGAATTTGATAAAAATGAAAAGGCTTAAGAAAGAAGGGTCGGGTTACGAAAGAAGGAATTAAAGAAACATATCATAGAAAGTATTAAACTAGAAACATAGATGTGAAGCGGGCTCTGATTACAGTTCTAGCATTACGGATATGGGCGATTACAGAGATATGAACAATTACGGACATGAGCAATGCCATATTTTCTTGTGTGCGATCAAAAAAGACAACTTGCTAAAGAAAACTGACTGAGACAAGAAGCATGTAAATAGATTTGCACAAATTTCAATAAAAATAGAAAAGGCTTAAGAAAAGAAAGGGTCAGTTCTGAAAGAAGGAATTAAAGAACCATATCATAGAAAGTATTAAACTAGAAAACATAGATGTGGCGCGGCACAACGATTCTGATTCTAGCATTACAGGATATGGGTGATTATAGATATGAACAATTAGGACATGAACAATACTTAGTTTTGTGCAAAAGCTGCGATCAAAAGGCGAAGCATAAAAGCGGCGAAGGATAAAGAGCATGTAAATATATGCAGAAATTTCAATAAAACCGAGAAAAGGCTTAGAAAGAAAGGATGTTATGAGGCATTAAAGAAGCATATCATAGAAAGTATTAAACTAGAAAACATAGATGTGAAGCACATGCATACAAGAGCAAAGGAAGTATAAATATAATTGAAAGGAGTAAGAAAGTAATTAATACAGTGTTCATAACCAACATAAATTAGAAGGGGAAAAGGTTAATTTCTAGAATTTATATCAAAAGGAAATATAGGCAAAGACGAGAGTAAAATAGAAACTCCATATTATAGCATACGATACTCACAACAAAGCAATGAGAATTAAGTAAAACTAGTTGACTCTGAGCTCTTGAAGTAGTCTGTCATCATTAAGTGTCTGTAAGTAGAGATTAGAATTGGATGAATATAATCTAGTAAAAGTCGAGCTTAACATTTCAGAGACACATATTGAAACACGAGTGAGCTAGAGATATGCATAAATAAGCAGTTAATTGAAGTAGCGGCCTAAGGGCGTACCATCATATGAACTAAGAATTGCCAAAAAAGCAATGGTGCAAAGAAACTATTTCAAAGAAAGAAACACGAAGAATACCTGAAGCATGGTAAAAAAGACAATTGAGTAGAAAAGAAGGTGAAATAAGGATTAATTGAGGCTAAGTTTAGAAAGAAGTACGACAAATGGTTAAAATCCTTGAAATAAATATGAAACAATCGAGAAGGACACGAGAATCTGGCTTGTAAACGAAAAGTAAAAATCGCATAGTTAAAAAATGCCAAAAAAGAAAAACAAAAATGGATTAGTAAAACTTGGAAATGACTTATCTCTGCTAGCTAACTCCTCTCTCGATTCCACAAAGTGAATGGCTTCACATAAGGAAAATGACCCGACAAATCTATTGGTGGATGTTGGACTCCTTGTGAGTGAACAAATTCTACACCCTATTGTGATTCTTGCAAAAAGTTCAGTCTCAATATTAAAGTTAATGTATTTCCACCAATCAGATGCAGTTAGATTGAACCACCCACATTTAATAAAAAAATTGTTTTCAAAATAAAAGTAATTTCTTTAAGAAATGGCTTCATTTAACGACAATAATTTTTTTTTTATAATATCTCTCTTGAACACCTTTTTTTTTATAAACACAAAAATACATAAAAACTTGTGTAATGCTAGACAAATGAAGCTTAAATAAAGCGTGACTTGTTTTAATTAGGAGAAAAAAATACTAGTCTACGTTGGAGAGATAAATTTAATAAATATGAAAAAAAAGTCATGATATCACTAAAAATAATGTTAAAAAGAAAGAAAAACTATTGGTTGCATATATATTACTTGTAATGAAAATAGAAATTAGTGATTTTTTTTTGTCCTTATAATAAAAAATGATAAAATCATGCAAAGAGAGAAATCAATTTCAACATGTCACTTTTTGTAGAATTATGCAAATAAGTCGATAATTGTACATTAATAGAGTGGAAAATAAAAATAAAAAGAAGGCAAAATACATGCACCAAGAGGGAAATTGAGGAGCTTCAAGGAAACTAAGGAAGAAAAGCAAACGCAGGCTGCACTAAATGAGCAACTTTACACGCACCACACATCTACTACTTTGGATATATATACTATATGCACATTTTTTTAAAAACAGAAGGGTATACTCTATTACTAATTAAATTCTCAATCATATTCTTGAGTAGACATTCTATAATGATTATCTCAATATCGGCTTATATGTTGGTCTTCGACTATGCTCGATCAAATACGTAATAGATCACAAGTCAAAATTAATAATATGCTACTTTTTCTCAGTCCATAACATTTATGGTGGCATAGTGCATTATAAATGTATATACGAAAAGTCACCATGCATGGCGATTGTGCGAGAATGCATGGTATCTAATAAAACACATTGAGAATTTTACGTCTTATGTTTGTTCCCACCTTTACAGGTAATGTATAATTAAGACTTGGGTTCTTAGTCTTCCTACACCTATTTCTCCATCAAGTATGCTTTGATTCTACATGCCAATATAGATTTGTAAAGCATATTTATTGAGAGCATATGCAGTATTTTCTATAAAGTTTAGACATATATAATCTTGACTTAGTGTAGTGAATTTTTTCAACGGTACTATTAAAGCATAATTAATATCGGCCCGATTAAATTAATTAAAGAAGCATCTCGATCTAAACGAGAAGAGAATTCTATGGATATTGTGGGTACCTAATTAAGACGGAAAAGAATTTAATTAATTAAGTACAAAATAACTAAAAAGAAGTCATCATCATCCACCCACAAAAATTACAGCCTCAGCAAATTATCAGCATGAGCAATGACAACAAAGTGAATGGTTATGGTAAAGCTGTCACTATTGTAAAAGAATGACAAGTTTGACGTTAACAGCTATATACCTTCTTATTTGAGGAAAATAAAAGAGTTTCACAATATAGCATACGAGCTGATTAGTAGATAAATTTCCACAAGTTTTTCATATTCTTCTTCTCTACAAGACAAAGATTAAAAAAATATAAAAACCCATAAATTAAAACATAAGATAGAACTTGAATTTAAAAAAATACAGTACCTTGCTCTTCTTCTCCTCTTGTTATTCTTTTCTTCGTCCTCTTTTACTATTCTTCTTCGAATTTCAGAGCTAGCACACTTTCTTTTTATTTGAAATCCATAAAACCCTAAAAAATTCATCATTAAAAGACCAAAGTTCACACTACCCATTTATCATAAACACCACAAAGAACTTCGACAAAAAAGCACCATTTAGCTCACTTCTTGATTAAAAATTGCAAAACTCATTACCATTTTCTCATGAAATTAAAATGAAAATAATGAAGACACGCGAGAGAGAGAGAGAGATAGAGAGGTACCTTCATCCCGAATCGTAAATTACGGTGTTCAAATGGTAAGGAAACAATAAGCTAAGTAAAGTAATTTGGCAATGTCTCTCGATTGTGTTGATTCACTCATGGTGGAGAGTAATCATATAAGCGATGTGAAAGCAGACGAAAGAAGAAGAAAAATTGGGGAAAATAGAAAAAGAAAAAACCCAATAATGCTTTTATAAACCAAACTCAGCCGGTGGAAATCAAATTGAGAGAAGAGAGATATGTAAGTAGTATTTTGAAGGAGAAGAAGCGGTGAAGTCTTACACGGTAACGAAGAGTTAAATGGAGGGTTCGGTAGTGGTAAAGAATGAGCGAGAGAGAGAGAGAGAGAGATGTTGTTTGTTTGGTTTGGTGCTTGAAATGACGCGTTGCGGCGGTCTTGTGTTACGAGAGGCAGGCAGTTGTGCGGAGTAATTGGAAAACGGAGTAAGAGACGAACGGTGAGAGAAGGGAACAAACTTAATTAGGTCAGAGACGGGTGAGAGAAGGGAACAAACCTAATTAGGTCAGAGACGGGTGAGAGAAGGGAATGGTTTCTTTGTTTTTGGTGAGACAGGGTGAGAGAAGAGAAGATTAACTGTAAGCTTTCTAAGTATAATAGAAGGAAGCTTGATGTCGTTTGTTTAGAACACAACTGACGGACACGATCCTAGCTAGAATTCTTTGGGATAAATCCCTGCTGAACATATAGGAAAAAAAAATTTCGAGGCATACTTAGCAATGGACTATCCCTAGCTAAATAGCTAAGAGGGTATCATACTAAATGTTAAATTTGAAAAAATAATTTGAAATACAATTATAGTGACGGATTATTCCCTAGCTATTTAGCTAGGGAAAAATCCCTACCTAAATACAAAGAGTAAAACATAAGTATTTGAAAAGCCTTATGACGGAAGTATCCCTAACTAAATAGCTAGAGATTAGTATCCTATTTAAATACATAATTTCCTAAATGAGAAGAATTTTGAGGGAGGTAAGAATAGCGACGGATTAAATCCACACAGCTATTTAAAATTGAGACAATCCCTAGCTAAATGCATACATTTTGTGAAATACAAATTTAAGGGCACCAATAGCAACGGATATTTTCCCTAGCTATTTTAGCTAGGGACAAATTCCTAGCTAAATATATAAAACAAAACAAAAAATTATTAGTTATAGCCTTAACGACGGACACTATCCCTAACTAAATGCATACAATTGCGCATAAATAGCGACGAATTGGTCCCTAGCTATTTTAGCTAGGGATCAATCCCTAGCTAAATATATAAAATAAAACGAAAAATAATTCGGTATAGACTTAGCAGCCGGACATAATCCCTAGCTAAATAGCTAGGGAAAATCTCTAATAAATGCATGCATAATAGCAATTTAAGAGCACCAATAAACGGATTGGTCCTAACTATTTTGTAAAGGACTAATCCTTGCTAAATATATAAAACAAACAAAAAATAATTCGGTATGAGCTGCCTTGAAACAATCCTAGCTAAATGTATATATTTTATGAAAATAACAACAATTTAGGGCACCAATGCAGTTTTTTCCTTAGCTAAACTCATAAATCAAAACAAAAATATTTTCGGTATAGACCTTTGACAGAGACGTCATCCCCTAACTAATAGCTAGGGAAAAATCCCTAACTAAATGCATACATTTTGTGAAACAACAATTTAAAGAGGCGATATTAAGCGGCAGTTTTCCACTAGTACATTTGCAACAAGAAAAATCCTAATATACATATAAAATTGTAAAAATATAATTTGAGATCATGATTTAGCGGCCAGTTTGTTCTCATTTAATTGGCTAGGGAAAATCCGTCTCTAAAGTTGTTGCTAAATTTTCCGCGATCTTTGCACGAAATCAACGACAATATTAAGTTGGGACTTTATTAAAATTCGCAAATTCTAGTCTCTGTCCAGTCACACATCCGTCGCAAAATTGTCATTAATTCTAGAATAAAAAATCTCTTGCTATTCCGTCGCTAATCCCTCGCAAATTAGTTAGGGATTATTTCCCTATCTAATTTCCGTAGCTAATCCGATAATTTCTTATAGTGTTATTTGATTTATCCCTCTCATTTTCCCTTTTGTGTTATTTTCTTCTTTTACCTTTTATTTGTTTCCTTTTTATTATATTTTTTTGTTTATATATAGTTGTCTCTATACCATGTAATACTAACTTATTCAATGAGAAAAACATTTTCTTCTCGTTTCATATCAACAAATGGAAATAAATTAGGAGAAGTGACTCGAACCAGGACCTCTACCAAACTAGCTTTGATACCATGTTAAACAACCAAATCTCCAAAAAGCTTAAGCTTGTAGGATTTGGATTTAATATGCATATTGTTGGGACTTTGATCGTCGGATTCCCCGAACGTCAAATTGTAGGGGTCTTGATCGTTAGATTCCCTGAGCATCAATAGCATGATAATGAACTGCAAAGGGTGTTCACATTAGGCGGTGGGCTGGCAAATCTTTAGATGATTAAGTCAGCAAAAAATGTAGAGAGGGAGAAGAGAATAGGAGCAATTAGAATTGCTTACCTTTCCCCATGGGGGATCTTTCCGACTTATAGGTTTGGTTCACGAAATCCTCTCCTTCCTTCTTGGGGTAGGATTTTATCTCCTCCTAGTTTAAGAAAGGAAATCTTATTTTCCTTATCGACGACTAGTTCTTCCTTATCGAAAATTATTTTTCCCTTTTCTAAGATTATCTCTTCGAGGAGTGAGGAATTCGGAAGCTGAAAAATTCGCTGATAATATTGCTTTTGCGGATTTTCATCTTCTAGGTACTTATTCGAAACATACTTCCCATATGGGATAGAATTCCCATATAGGGTTGAATGGCCGAGTTAATTGGACTTGAAGTGCCGGCAGGGTCGCCTCGAGCAAACCTTAGGCTTGCCCTTAGCTCGAGTGGCCTCTCTACAGGTCTTAGTCGAAGTGTCTACTTGGTCTTGGTAAGGCTAATGGAATCTGGCTAGCTTCCTGATACAGGCTTGGCGGGGCCCCGTGATGTCGGATCGAGAGATCATGGTGCTCCACAATGCCCATTTTCACTCGATTGGAGTTTTGGTATTTCAATCAAGGAAATATGGTGGTTTCATATGTTGAATCTTCGAGAGTTTAAGGTTTGTGAAAGCGATTGGTCATTAAATGCACTTGGAGGCAACGTTTGCGTGTGTTTAAGGCGCATAGGAGACACATGCCTCGCAATGTGCATCCTAGGCATCTCATTCTAATGGCGCATTTCATGCTTCTATCGACCCCCTTCCCCTATAAGTTGGGATAGTGGTCTCAATAGTGGTTTCATTTACATTTTTTCAAAAGGTTTTCTTTTTCTTTTGATTCATGTACTTCCTCTATAGCTTCTGATTTCCCTTCCAAAGCCATGAAGACTCTTAGCAACCGACGAATTTCGATTTTCGAGTGAGTGTTTGCAACTCAAACCTTTTCGAGTCATTGGTTTGCTTGAGTGTCTTCGTGGTTGGAGGTGTTCTATTAGTTTCGTGAAGGTCTTTGGTTTACTTTCTTTAGATTTTATCCCTAGTGGGTTGTCAAATCCCTAGGGGAGATTTCTTTTTTCTTTCAAGGGTTCTTTCCTTTCTTTATTTTTGCTTTATGGACCTCAAGTTGACCCCTTCTTCTACTCCATTTTTTTATCTGCCTATAGAATGACAAGAGGTCACGAAGAGGTTTTGACCAGTCAGTAGGCGTAGTAGGGGTACCCAGGGAAATGCTGCTATGACAGTCTACTTGCTACCATGTACGCCCAGAGGCGAGGTTATCTGACCAAATTCTTGCCAAAATCGGTCACGGAGATGTCGGATGGTGCGGTACCTCGGCTTTGGGAGGTAGATGAAAATGCCACTCCCCATTTTACATGAAGGTTCTTTGTTGTTTTTTTACTCCCATTCCATCGCTTGTGAAGCAGTTCCTGCACTTTACCCGGGCACCTCCTGCACTCGTACATTTGAACGCTTTTTGGATTTTGATGGGTTGTAGTGTGCTGAACTCTCTTTACCAGCTGGATATCTCGCTGGTGGAGATATGCTTTATTTACATTTACACTTTGAAGCTTTGAGGTGAGGCCGCTTGTCATGTGGCCACGAGTCCTGTTTATAATTCGCACTTAGGGCTCACGGCTCCTACAAGATGGAAGCGGGGTGTCTTAGTTAGGGCCTATGGTATGAAATCCCTAGCTTTCCAGGGCTTCCTTTCAATCTGAACCAGTCCCTTACGTTCTCGAGTTTGTCTTTGTTCATGTTTTGGTACATCTTTCACTTCCCTAGGTTATGGGTGTATTGATATACTTATCTTCTTGATGATTTATAGATAGGCGTAGATGAGACTTGCTGGTCAAATGGGTGGAGAAGGCGAAGCTGGATCACATTCGCTGGCTGCTAAGATCACACAGAGAGAGCGCCATCACGAGCTCCTTCTATCTGCAAAGAACATGCAAGATTTGGGCGCCAATCCTTTCCCCTACATAGTGTTTGTTCTTCCTTGTCCTTTGCCCAGCGAGATCGTTAAAGGCAAGCATTTTTTTCTTGCGAACCATCTGAAGTCGTTAGAGCTCTGCCTAGGCGGGTAGTTCAGGAGCCTTGTCCGACCATATTATCTACACTTTGGCATGCGAGACCATAGAATTACGCCTGGCGGTGTGAGAGAAGAAGAGAAGTGAGTGACGAAGAAATTTCTTGGCGGGGACAGGGGTTTTTATGGATTGAATGATCTGTCGGTTAGCGATCGGCCAGAAGAGAGGGTCGAAATGTTTGGCCTCGTTGTTGGATTTGCTATGCGAATGTCTGGCGGTATCAGCAGCTTAGGAGAGTACACCGGCCTCCCAAGTTCCGAGGCGACAAATGTTCTAGGCGTGCAGATCCCAATAAGGTCAATCCCAGTCCGGAGGTGATTCTTTGTGGACTCACGAGAAAGAAGTCCTTAAGGCCCCGTTTGTTGTTGGGGGTGTCGCCTAGGATGCCTCTTGTCCGGTGATTGGAGGATAGGATTACAATGGGAGGAATTTGTGTTGATGATGTGTACATCGAGGCTTCACTTGTCGACCGGCGATGCATCGCCATGGACCCAACGGGCTTATTTCGCAATTGATTGGGAGGCCCACTTGATAAGATGATTGCTTAGTTCATACGTCGGAGCCAATGGGTGGGCCAAGGCTACCGGAGGATGCGCCAGGCTCATTGAAAAGCGCGGGCTCTCATTGCTCTGAGGCCGCTTCAACGGAGGGACTCTTTGTCGCCACACATGCGCGATCTTTACCCTCACGACTTTCTCGTGCGAGTCGGTGGCTTGTGAGGAGAATACTCCATCCCTTCCCAGTTAACTGGAGTAAAGTCCCTCTGAACACGTGGCGGGGCGAGATGTATATGCGTAACCATGACCCGATGAGATTCTTAGAGGCTTTGGTATCATTTGAACCTCGATGTTTGGTTGTTTGTTTGAGGTTATGATTTCCTTCTAATGTTCTCTCTTTACAGCTGCGCGATGGCTCTGTGGGGAACATAGGGCGCCCGGCCTGAGGAGCTTCGTCGTGGGTTTGGAGGATCTTCGAGAGGTTATGACTGTATGCAGGTGGCGCCTCAGGAAACACCACACCCTCGAAAATTCCCTAGAGCGAGGCCCAGTCCCGGTGAGCATTGGGACGGAAGGCGGGAGGGGCTGAGAGACGACGAGTGCGGAAAGAAGAGAGAGGCAGGCTGGGGCTTCCGGGTTCTGGGGCTAGCGGTCGTCGTAGCGGGGCGCGATGCGAGGGCCTTCGGAGGGTGAGCTGGCTAGGGTTAAAGAAGCTTTGGTTCTTTGCGAGGAGAGGCCGGTGCGGTAGCAAAGAAGCTAGGCAGTGGTAGGAGTGCGGGAGCCGCCGTAGAGGTTGATCAGACGTTTCTTCTACTAGAGCTTAGGGTCAAGGACGAGGTGTCTTCTCTCCAGTCTCAGCCAGGTAAGGATAAGGAGGCCATGAAGGACGAATATAAGAAGGCTCTAAAGGTGATTTTTGTCTATGGGTATGGGTGTTGTGTTTTTAAACACAACATCTGGGAGCCTTCCCGGAGGTCCCAGGAGTGTATGCAACTTTCGGTAGACCATTTATCACAGGTGTTGTAGTGTAGGTGCCCCCTGTCAGTGGCTTCGAGGCCCACTTTGCAACAAAGTTACTGCGGCGAGGCGACGGAGCCGGTGGAATTCTTCAGCGGGACCATGTGACTCTAGTTCCCTCTCTGTTCTTACTTAGTTACAACTTTTTTTAAAAGGGCCTTGGCTTCTTAATCATCATTTGTGTGCTCTCCAGCACGATGGTGTGATGAAATACACCTTTTGTCTTATACACTATGCTTTGTTTCTTCACGCTCTTGCTCTTATAATTTCTCGTTGCTTAGGCCATTGATTCCTTTCCTTGTGCGACTCCTTTCCTCGATTTCTTGGTTGGGATGGTCGCTCACAGGACCCAATGCTAAGTTGGGAACTGCGGGGTTCACCGCATTCAGTGAGTGACACCATCTTGGTATTGGTTTGTAGTTAAGAGGCCAAGGATCATCGTAGGGCTTGATCATGTACCAACAGGGTAGAGGTCTCGTATGGTTTCTTTTTTGGAAGTTCCAACTGGCTTAGATCCACAGTCTGGTCTTTTCGGGGGTGCCAGCAGGCTTTGAGCCATGGGTGCCAAACGGTCCTTGGGCAAAATGGGCCCTGGGCCTACGGAGCAGCAGGTTTAAAAACCACGATACTCACAATGGTACTATCTTCCAAACCTTGAGTATGGAAAGCTAAATATGATGGAAAATTAATGCGCACGTAAAGCATGTAGAAAGGTGAAGGGTAATTGGTCACAAAGCGTGTGGGTATCACGCGCGTCCCATTGTTGTCTACAGTGCATGATTTTATGTTGAGGCATTTAATGCATATGTTGGCATTTCACCCCTATATATAGGGGTTTGACTTCCAGTGTTGCCTATCCACAAAGTCTTTCGCCTGTTGTGATTTCTCTTCCTCTCTGTTCTTGTGAACTGGTAAGGATAGGAGAGCCATGGAAGAAGACTATTAGAGGGCTCTTGAGCCATCTTTCACCTATGGTTGTAGGTGCTATGTGTTCAAATACAATATTTGTGGAGACCAGCTAGAGGTTCCAGTGCGTTACGGGCCTTCGGTGCCCCCCTGTCTGGGTATCCTCTGGAGATGCAATTGCCGAGGAGCATCGTAGAGAGGTGGCGGATGAGTCTGGTAGAGGTGCCCCTCTTGGGGATTTAAATGAACATCCATAGTGTTTCCGCACTTCTTCTTCCTCCTTTTTCAAGTGAGTATGGCCTACATGTGGCCACTCTTAATGCTCCCTCTTTTAAAGTAGTTGCCTTAATATGGCTGCATTTCGGACATATATCATAGTACTTCAATGGCAGCTCTAAGCATGTTTACGGATGTAATTTTTGTAGCAGACTGACATAGCCGCTTAGACATATATCACCGTGTAACTAACCACGCCATTAACATATTTATGAGATATAAATTTTTGTAATTCTTTGAGCGAATGTCTCTCGACTAGGGCTGATGCTTTAAAGACACCAAGGTTCGTATATCGGCTAAGTGCCCTCATTAGGCTCCGGCCACGGTGGGCGAGCGAGTGTCGTGGCGTGCCCGACTATACACTTGAAGGACATCCGATTAACATGGCGTACCTTGCTTGGTAAGAGTCATGCATGTGCCCGAAAGTGCCATGAGCATGGAGCCTTAGTCTAATATTTTGAGAGTGCCAAAGGCTGAAAGCCATAGTCTAGTATTTGGAAAGTGTCAGTAGGATATCAGCTATATCTAGACTTTTATGAGTGCCAGCAGGTTAAGAACCACAGTCTGGTCTTTGGAAAGTGCCAGTAGGATATCAGTCATATCTGGACTTTTGCGAGTGTCAGTAGGCTAAGAGCCACAGTATGGTCTTTGGAAAGTGCCAGCAGGATATCAGTTATATCTGGACTTTTGCGAGGTGCCCGATGAAATTTAGAGCCGTAGTCCCAGTCTTTGGAGGTGTCGGGGAAGGCGGGGACCACGTCGGTCTTTGGAAAGTGCCAGTAGGATATCAATCGTATCTGGACTTTTATGAGTGTCAGTAGGCTAAGAGCCACAGTATGGTCTTTAGAGAGTGCCAGCAAGCTGAGAGCCACAGTCTGGTCTTTTGAGAGTGTTAGCAAGCTGAGAGCCACAGTTTGGTCTTTGGAAAGTCTGACGGGATACTCGTATATGGACTTTAAGAAGGCGGTTCTGAGAATGTCACAATATTTTAAAGACGCTCTTTATTGGTAGTAATACTTTTAAAGGAAATTTTACTAGTAATACCTATTTAGATGTGTGGCATTCCACATTATGGAGTGCGGGGAGTCTGTCACAGCTTATTGATAGAGGCTGGCTCCCACTTTCAGTTATCGTATATGGCCCTTCCCGGTTTAGTTAGTTCAGGAACTTCCTGTACGTTGGGTTCATTGTGTTTTGAAATACTCTTCTGAACTGAGCCTACATCTTGGAATGTTCGTTGTTTTTACGCTTTGTTATGCGGGTTTATGATCTTCTTGGTATGGCCTTTATCACACTTTGGTGCAGACTTCACGGAGCTCATACACTTATCGGTCTTTAGTAATGGCTTCGGCATTAGCCTCTTCAAGAATTCCAGTTCGAACCGCGGGCATCTTGATTTATGTGGGGATTATAGCCTCTATCCCGTAAGTAAGGGCGAATGGCGATATCCCAGTTGGTTTCCGGCTGGTGGTCTTATAGGCCCATAGGACTCTTGGTAGCTCATCTACCTATTTTCCTTTGACCGAATGTAGCTTCTTTTTCAAAGCTGCTAAGAGAGTCTTGTTTGATGATTATGTCTGGTCGTTGCTTTGTGGGTACCGCATGGTTGAATACAAGTTCTTGATTTTTAGCTCGTTGCAAAAGTTCCTATATACCCTGCTATCAAATTGTGGCCCATTGTCAGTTACTATCGACTACGGTATTCTGAACTGGCAAACGGTGTTCTTCCTTACAAATTGGACGATATCTTTGTCTTTGATTAAAGCGAGCCGGCTTCTACCATTTAAAAATAGTCGCCATTACCAGTAATAAGCTTCTTTTCTTTGAGACGGTAGAGTAGTGATCTAACTATATCAATTCATTTGGTAGGAAGGGTTAAGGGCTTATTATGGTTGTCATGTTGTGACACCCTCGGGTAGAGTAGTAGTTGGCGGCGATCACACTAACTTGATGTGGCGGTTGCATACGTCCTCGTGGTTGGCAGTGGTAGCCACAGGTATGGGCCTTAATGTTAAAGTTCTGCCACTGAATGGTTTATATATTCCTTCATGGAGTTCATGATACATCATCCTTCTTGGGTGGTGAGCATTTAAGCGGGTCATTTAGGGAGCGTTTATACAACTACCCGTTTACTTAGGAAAATCGACACTTTGAACCTAAATCTTATGAGCCGACCTGCTATTCAAGAGAGTTCTCAAAAGCTCGTATAATGGACTATTGAGTCATCGGAAAGACATGCTTCTTATCTCGTTCAGATTGGTACTTGATTGGCGACTCAGGTGGTAATAGACGGGAGGCTTTGATTTCTGTGGTTAGTAGGGATCTGACCATTCTTTGCTGAAGCATCCTCTGTTTTTGTTTAGACTGCAGGATATGCTCGAGCTTAGCGCAAGCTTTCAGTGAAGCTCGAGCATACATACTTAGCCGTGCGGTCAGGTGTTTCGTACTCCTTGTTTACCTATCATTAACTAATTTAGGAGTCACTTTGTATGATGATATTTTATGAGGATACGAGGAGATTCGCGGCGGGGTCACATGCAGGCTAGTATTGCTTCATATTCGGCCTCGTTGTTGGAGACGGGGGAAGTCTGAGTATGTTATCCTCCTCCCCCCAGTGGGGGAACTTGAAGTTGCAAACTGACCTGACTCCATTTTTTGGGAAGCGCCATCCACACTAAGGATCCTGGTCAGTGTTCGCCAGGTCGGCGTCTGTTGAGGGATTTCTACTAAAGTGCCTTATGTCTGTCACTTTGTGCTAGCGGTGTTTATGCGGATCACCAGAACTTATGGCTCGATAGCCCATAAGGCCATCGTTCCCGACAAGTTGAGTTTATGTATGGTGCTTCGTGGGGAGAGGTGTGAATACGACGATGGGTGTGTGCTTGGAAGTGCGGGTGGAGTTTTTAGGTTTGCCCATGCGAGGAGTTAGCGTTTGCTTTTGCTTTCGAGACGGGTATATCAAGTTTCCGCCTCATATAGTGATTTTCTTACGAAGAACACTGATCTATGTTTCAAGTTTTTATCTTCTTTGAGTAGTTGCACCTTGAAGACATCGAAGTGCTTTGATGCAAAGATAGAGCGTATCACCTACTTCGGGGCTAGCTAGAATTGATGGTTTGGTGAGATATTAACGATTTCCATGGCTTGGTCCATTCCTTATTTGAATTGATTGTTTAGCCCCCTTTAGAGTGGTAAATGGCTTTAATCGATTACGTAAAGCGAGAGATGAATCACCCCAGCCTTGGCCGATTCGATCAGTTCTTTGCACTTCTTTTTTGGATGTAAGAGTTTGAGATTCCATAATAACTCTAAGCTGAATAGGATTGGCTTCAATCCTACTTTGTGTCACCATAAAGCCCAAAAACTTGCTTGAACTAACTCCGAACACACATTTTAGGGGGTTGTGTTTCATACTGTAAAACCCGAGAAAATTCAAATTTTTTTAGAAAGGGTAAAACAGTAATTTCAATCAAAAATCCAGAATTTTTCTAGATCTCAGTGTGAAACGGACTTCCTTGTTGAAATCGCCTACGTGAAATCTAGTTATCATGCTTAAATTTTGTCGAGATTAAAGGCAGCGAGAGAGGAGTAATATGGGATGTAGCACGTGTAGAGTGATACCTGGCCCAGTACGTGTCAGTGAAACCAAAGTCAAGCAAAGAACCGAAGTGGGACCGATGGGAGGCGTGGCAGCATGATTGGATGGAAATGTCGAGGTAGATGGATAAGGTGATAAGGAGAATCCAATGAGCGATGGAAATTTGGCGGCACGTGGCAGTAAGTACTCTCGACTTGACTGAATTTTGGACTGGCCGGTGGGATGGGGAGAGAGGGAGGAAAAGAGAGAGAAAATGAGAGGGAAAGAAGGAGAGAGATTTAGAGAGAGAAGCTCTACCTTATCTTTAAGTTTTCCGGTGATCGGATTGACGGTTTCCGGTGGAGCGAAAAAGTGCTTACATAGCAAGGCTACGGTAGAGGCCCAGACGGAGATTTAATGAAACTAAGAGGTAGGGTTTAACTACTTGGTTTTAATCTTGGCTAAGAACCGTTTGGATGGTTGGGGTGTTTGGGGCCCATGATGGCCAGTGCATTCCAGTCCAAGATTTGGGATTGAGTCTTCGATTTAGGCTGTTTCGGACGGTCTGGACTTGATTTATGGATTGTTTTGGGTGGTTCGAGGCGAGTTAGTGATTTGTTGATTGACAGTATTAATGATGTTTTTTGGTGTTATTGCTAAAGATGAATAACATGTTAATCGTGTGTAAGTTATGTTAGTATATGCGTGTATGATATATTAACATGAATTGGCATAAAAATAGCATATTGCATTTCATATGCATGGGGACACCGTAGAATATTAGGTGTAAGTGCATGACATAGTTTTTGGAGAGATTTATATCGGAGGGTTGACCAACAATTATTTATCGGAGTATGTCCACTACAATATATCGGAGGGTTGTCCACATAACTATTTATCGAAGTATGTCCACAAATTTATATCGGAGGGTTGTCCACAAAAACAAATATCTTTGTTTTGAAAACAGTTTTTCCATACATGGCAAATGCATGTGTGAGGGAGTCGATGAGGACTCGAGGCATGGGACATGGCATGTAGACATTCGAGTAGAAATGTGCATAATTTTACTTGAATGTGTGTGTTTGCCATTGCATGAACACTTAGGTGGGGAGTAACCCATGTAGGAAAAATTCAACTACTGGGCATTGCTCACCCCGTCGTGGGAAAATAATTACAGGTACTAGAGGTGCATCGGGCGACGAAGCTCATCCGAGGCCTTAGTGGAAGAGTAAAGGCCAGATTAGGCCTTATTTTTATGTTGTATAAATTCTGGGTAGAAAAACCCTATTTCTGTATTGTATAAGGAACAAAGAGTTGTAATTAAACTCGTTTTGTATGACAAATACATTTTTGGCAAGTTTTCCAGGTTCCAGTGGCCTTTGTAGTAATAAGGCAAATTTATGTTGATTTTATAGTATGCTGAACAAAAAAAAATAAAAATAAAAATAAAAAAATGCAGGGGATCAAATGGAGTGGGCTACTGCCCATTTCCAGTTTTGTGTTGAGACATGACATTGGTGTCCGACCAGAGAGCGAGGCGCACGTGGGCGGCGGTCTGTGCACGATCGGGGACACGGGCTCGCGTGCGGGGAAGGCTGTCGCGGTGAGCCTCCTTGGGTTCGTCATGACAAAGTTATTTCAGTAGGTCGCTGACAAGGGTGCAGTGTCGCGACAGGGTTTGGGGCAACTGAGGTTTTGGTGTCGCGACAGTGATGTTGCGACGTGGGTTGGTTTTGTGTCACAACATGATTTTATGTTGCGATAGCGGGGCTTCAATGTGAAGCTGAAGTCTGTCGCGACAAGGTTGGCTCGCTTGGCGTTGCGACACAGTATTTTGGTGTCGCGACTAGAAATGTATTTGGGAAGAATGTCGCGACCAGAGCTCGCCAATGATAGGGCGAGTACATCTTGTGGCGCGTTGTATTGTGTTGTGCTGTGATTCATTCTGATGCTCTTTCCTTTATTCATGAACATTGTTTATAGGCATTGTTTAAAGAAAAAAAAAGTACAAAAATGACCCCCGGAAATTAGGGCGTCACACATACCGTTCGTACGCAGCAGCTCAAAAGTTTCTTGTAGGTGCTTCGTATGATTAGGGCGTTCTTTGGATTTGACAAGCATATAGTCGATGTAGACTTCCATGGTCTTGCCCATCAGTGGTCGAAATATCTTTGTCTGACCTCGATAGGTCGCTCGACATTCTTGGTAAAAGGCATTACTTTGTAGCGGGATAGCACGTGGTGTAATGAAGGTCGTTTTTTCTCCACATCGGAGCGGGTGCGCCCAGGAATCTAGTGGTAGCTAGGAAGAAAGCATCTAGAAATGGCGGCATCATTGCCAGGTTGAGGCATCAACGATCCTAATATATTCGTGGTAGGGGGTATCTTTTAGACATGCCGTTGAGTCAGTGTGAATCCACACACATACTCTTCACTTCACAGCCCTTCATTGGAACCACCACATTGGCAAGCCATTCAAGATACTTTACCTCTCTGATGAAACTCGTTCTCAGAAGATTGTCCACCTCTGTCTTAATAATCTCGATGGTGATCGGGTGGAAAGCATGTATTTTACGTCTCATAGGTTTTAGGGGATGACATTCGGTTGTGAGAAGCTAAGCGTAGGGTCGATTCGATCCTTATTTGGTGATTCCCGAAGCGAACCGTCTATGTTTGCGGCAATCGCGTGTAGGCGCTCTTTTTCCTCGTTGTGCAAAGTGCGTATGTGAACTTCTCCGACTCGTTCAAAGCTACTGTCTCAAGGGGATCCACAACTAATGGATCCTTCTCTTTATGCAACACAGGCGGTGGTATGGTTGCTAAAGCGGGGGTGTGATCCTCGAGGGGAGGTATATTTGAGCTCTTTTCCCTTTTCGGTGCTCGTATGGATAGTTGGTAGCATTACCTTATAGCCAACTGACTGCTTAGAAGGTTGACCTGCCCTGCATTAGTCAAATAACTGATCGTCTGGTGATATGTTGAAGGCTGACCTTCGTGATCTGTCGATTCAGCCTCTTATGACATTATAAGGCCCCCGAGTCTTAGCGATTGGGGGCAAGAACTATTGGGTGGCCGGTCACAGCATGCAGGGAGTGTGATATCTCCCGTGTTGTGGTTATTCTTATTGACACTAGAGATGATTCACCCGACTGAGTTCAACATTCCTATAGAAAGCTTCATCTGGTTAAAGGTAGGTAGTTGCAACAAGTATGTCGCACTGCTAGAATTTACCAACTCCTTGTGCTCATCAAAACAGCTAATACATAGAATTTAGTCTGAGGTGCATCATAATGGGGCATAATGACCACAATTCGGGTTCAGAAGGAAAGGATAATAAATTCGTCTATCGGCTTGGTTTCTTCACGGCTGTCTCCCATGTCGATAGCATTTACCCAGGCCTTGATCGTAGCCACTCTCAGGCTTAACATTGCGCTTGATTGATAATGGAGTCGTCGAGCGGGTCCACAGTATAGTTTATGACCCGGTTTGGTTTGGCCAGAGGCGGCCAGGTGCGAGCTATAATTATGTGCGCTAGTGGCTCGGATTAAAACTCGTGGTCTTCCCTAACATACCTTCTAAGGTGCCCTACTATGATTAGTCTTTCCACCAAGAACTTTAGGCTTTAGCACCTGTTGGTCTCGTGCCCATGATCTCTGTGATAATCACACCGCACATATGGGTTTCTCTAAGATGGATCCGTCTGGATCAATGCAGGCCACTTGAAATCTGGCAAGTCGCGAATGAGGGGCAGAAGCCTCTCATATGTGATGTTTAAGGGGGTGAATTGTAAGGGTTCCCTTTTACGTGATTAATTCGCGGGATGCGTTCAGTTTGCTCCCAACCTTCCTTGGAAGCAGGCGACTTCTTCCCTTCCGACTTGTTGCTCTTAATTACCGACTTTGCCTTCGATCATGGCGGTTTGTGTTGCTACGCGGATGTTATCTTCCAGCGTTGAGTACCTATATACTCGTCTGTATAATTCTTCCATTGTCGTCGGCGGGTCTAAAGACAATGAGTGGAAGAAAGGAGTGGATGGCCGGAAGCTTCTCCTAAAGTTCTGAAGGACTGCGTCCATGCTATAAGCCTCTACTTGCTAGACGACTTGCCCAAACCTCCTTGTAAAGTCTCGTATGGACTCCTCTTCCTACTTTATAATAGTTTGCAAAGAGCTAATGTTCTCTTACGCCTCGCCCGACAAGATACTAATAAATGAATGCAATCAAGCGTGAGCAGTTTGTTAATTCTGCGAGGCTTGTGGAACTGGCCTTACAGAGCCCTCGCAGACTAGCCAGGAATACTTTGCACAACAAACGGTCATTGTCGGCGTTAAGTGTCATTGCCTGGTTGTAATGGAGCATGTGATCATAAGGGTCGTGGTATGAAACATAGTAAAGGCTAGCATGAGCTAAACCCTGGGGTGTCGTAATGAAGAATGTGTTGCCTAGGGTTGAAGAAGCATGTCGTCGAGACCCCAGGATCGAGCAAGTGCGCATAGCATGTCATCCCTACCTTGGCGAGTTGCATAGGCGGCAATGTGACATCATACCATCCGTCAACCCTTTGCGCGTTTGAGGGGCTTGAAGGGGCTGGTTCTGTCTCCTGTTAGCTTACTCGGCAGCGAAGCGCCAGCGGTATCGCGGGGAGCCTGGTGGCCCTTGTCCTGCCTCGAGCTTTCCTTCCTGGTGGAGGACTCGTATATGGGGACCTCCCGGAGGACAATTCATCATCTGTTGGGGTGTCACTGTCGCCGAAAATAATGGGCTCTTTTCCTTTATTGCGGACTATTGGGTGTTCAGCATGATCGCCATCTCATACATCCTTTCCAAGTTTGAGGCTTTTTTCTACCTTGGATGCGTGGCGGTCATTCTCACGTTCTGACGTTCAACACGAAGACTTGTAACTCTTATTAATCTCACCTGCTCCTCCTACTTCCTCTCCATCTCTTGACGCCAATAGAGGAAATGATCTTCAGGTGTTTGATGCATCGAATTATTCGACATTGCGGTTGCTTTGGGTAGATCGGATGCGGAAGGGGGAGTCGAAAGAGTTCTAGGTGGTCTTTACTCTGGTCGTTGCGAGCTCTTGTAACTTTGTTGTCGAATTTTTATTCGATTCCCACAAACGATGTCAATTGTTGGGACTTTGATCATCAGATCCCTCGAACGTCAAATTGTAGGGGTCTTGATTGTCAAATTCCCTGAGCATCAGCGTATGATGAACCTGCGAGAGCGTTCAGACGGTGGTGGGGCGTAGCGCCTCAGATGATTAAGTCAGTAAAAAATGTGGAGAGGGAGAAAGAGAATAAGACGATTAAAATTGCTTACACTTTCCAGTGGGGATCTTTTCAGGCCCATAGGGTTCGGTTCGCTGAAATCCCTCGCCTTCTCAATGTATGGTTTTATCTCATACAGTTTAAGGGAGGAAATCTTCTTTCCTTATCGACGATTATTTCTTTCTTATGTCGGGATTATTTTCCCTTTCAGGGATTATCTCTCATTAGTGAGGGATTCGAAGTACGGAAAATTAGATAATGTGCTTTGGTTTTCCACAGGTACGTATTAGTAACATACTTTCCATATGGGATAGAATTACCGTATAGGGATAGAATGGCCAGCTAGCGGACTTGAAGTCGCAGGTGGGTTGCCTCGAGCAAGCCCTGGAAGAGTTTGCCCTTGCTTTCCCGGGTGGCCTCTATAGTCTCAGTGCAGGATGCTGGTCTTGGTGAACAAATCGGGGTAGATGACTTCACAACCAGGCCCCGATGGACTCGGGCCGTCGAGCAATTAGATCTGAGATCATGGTACTCATAAATATCATGCTTGAACATATACTATGTTTAGTCTAGTGGAATGGCACAAAAGGTTTCCATTTCAACAGCTTATAAGTTCTCCTCCAACAATCCTCAAAACTTGCAATTCAAGGATTATAGAATATGGTTCAACAAGACAAACATGCTTTACATTGAACCTCACCCACATATTCTAAAGCACACATACTACATGTTGCAAGAAGCTCATATAAAAGTAATCTCCTAACAAAATGAACGAGAAGACATCCTGCTCAGTTTGCACATAGGAATTTGATAAAGGCAGTCCCAAAAGCAAGCAAAAATTATATTCTATTCTCCATTTGTAACTTACTATCTTTCAGCTCTTTTGGGATAATGATAAGTAGGGATGGGCAAAAAAACCCTAAGAAACTAAACCGATCGAGGAACCAAATTGAAAGATAGATTAATCGAACCGATCGATTCGATTTTGATTTTTGTTTTATACCATTCTTGATTTCGGTTTAGGTTTGCAAAATACAAAAACTGTGGTTTCGATTAACCAACCAAAAATAAAAAAATTACAAATAGTATACTAAAATTATAAACAGTAATGTATATAATATATATTATGAAAATAAATTCATATATTGATCAATATTGTCAGAGTAATTTAAATTCCATATATATATATATATATGGAAATAATCTTACAAATGTGATATTGACATTTTATCAATATAATTTCACTTTAATATTCATAGTTTCTTAAACTTTGTGGATGAATTATTATAATAATTTTTTTGGTTGGAGGGTTATATTAATATTTTGATAAAATGTTTGTTTTTGATTTGAAGGAAAACATAATGTACCAGATTTCATAGTTATATACTTATATTAGTAGAATATAATAATACATAATATATGACACTCTTTGGATCTATATAATCTCATCAAACCAAAGCATATAAGTTGTGATTATTTTGGATGTAGTTTCTATTTTTATTGAAGTTGTTAAAACATGGTTAATTAAAATCATTAAATTTTCTAATCACACATTTCATCTATTATTTGGATGTATTATAAATGAACCAAATGTCATGGGACACAAATGAATTAATAAATACTTATTCATTTTTTCTCTCTGTATTTATTGTATTTATAGTAATTATTAGAATTTGAACTTTAATATACAATTATGGATTTATAAACTTGTTTTTTAATTTTGGTTAACCAAAAACCGATATTTGGTTAACCGAAAAATGATTAACCAAAGATTCAGTTAACCATGTTTATGGTTAGGTACAAACCAAAAATCGATAATCGGTTTACTTTTAGTGACACGATTAGGTTAATTGAACCATGCCATGCATAACGATCAATTTATCATGCCTTTGTAAATGTTAGCAATCATCCATAGTTGGGTTCTCATTCACTATACACAGCTTATATCGCTCGAAAAGATTTGGGGCTGAGGATGATATTTTCCCTATCTTCGTTTTCCTTCAAAGACTAATCATGTTTTGATAGGCAAACAATGGATTTGAATTAATGATATTCCATCGGAGACAACCATTATAATCAAGAAGCAGACATGGACATTGGGATTCGAATGATCTTTCACACTCATAATCCTTAGAACACAAAATACGATCAAGCCTACTGCAAACAAAATTTTAAGCAGTCTAGAAATTATTGGGCTGATTGTCTAACAATAGCCATTATATTGAGTAGGTAGCACAAATAACTTTGTTTTTTGTCAAACAAGCCTTCAACTAAAGGAAAGAATATGACTAAGCCACAACAGCATTGAGGAACAATAATTCGAGAATAACCAAAAATGAAGATATCATGAAAAGTAGAGCTAGACTACTTAATTGACAAGAAAACTTTAACATAATAAACACTAATTTATTACAACTACATATTTCCTTGTAAAGGGCTAATCTTGTATGGTTCACAGGCTGCTTTGTACAGAGATGCTGATTAGGAAGCTATCCTACAGTGATAATTCTAAAACAGATAGAGATAATCTTAATATTCTATACATCACATGGTCATATCGCTTGACTTGTCAGGTAGTGATTTGTTGTTTATTCCTGAAGGGAAAAGAATAATGGAGTTAATCCAAATCCCACAAGGGTGACACAGAGCCGATAGAGAATTTAATATTAGATCAATGACTTCCCTATGTATACATGATTGCCGACAGCTCAAATATTGAAAAAACCCAACAATTTTCTCAAATAAAGGTTCACAAATTGTTAATCATTGGTTATTTAAAAAATTATAAAAAAAAAAAACTATGGAAGGACAAAAGAAGAAACAGAGAAATGCCAGGCATAGTGGCCAGCATGTCTTTCCCTTGGATTTAAGGTATCAGCAAGGATGAAGGAAGAGCTCAAAAGAAGAAACAGAAAAATGCCAGGCATAGATAGTGGCCAGCACGTCTTTCCTTGATTTGGCCATCAGGAAGGATGAAGGAAGAGCTCAGTCGCCACAACCTGCACCTAAACAAGAAATGGTGAATGACATCAATCAGAGATGAATCGAAAGAAATTACCAGACTAATTGAGCCATTTAAATTAAACCAAGTGCCAGGGTCCCAGTATAATAAAGAGAGAACTCCAACATTTTCTGAAATCTTCCCTCACGGCTTCCTCAGCTTCTCCCTTTTCTCTAGATGTTCGAACAAGCTAACAAAGCCAATGAGGGAGAGAGTTCAGAAAAGGTCAGTCACCCATGAACCAGCACATTTTAATTTTTTGTTTGGTATTGGGGCTAAAGCTTTTCTTCTTCTAGGGAGAATAAAAGAAAAGAGACTAGAACCCATTAATATAGTGTGAATGAATAATAATCCAGGAGCCTTCACATAAAAACATGATATTTGCCTTACAATTTCAAAGACTATAGCAATATTCCAACTTCTTTTGGTTTTTTCAATAATTTTGGTTGATGAAGCTGCGAAGAAATCATACGCGCTAAAAAACAAAGTTGGAACGCAATTAGTAAGCAAGTGGTGGAGGGACTGATGCAATCCAACCATCCAATAAATGTAAAGCTACTAGACTGTCGATAACAAGGGAGAAACACTCTCACCTTTAAAACACAGTGGACATAGATTGGAGCAATAGTCAGTAATATCAAGACAACAGTGGCACGTCATTTCCCCTTGGAGTTTGACGATTTTTTGGCCAAGATGACTCTTCTGCTTTCTTGTTTTTACAGCCCCTTCTACAACCATACACAGAAATACAAGTATCTCACAGCCGGCTCCACTAGCATTCTGCCTTATATGGCACTGCATATATGTATGGGTACATGCACCCTCCCAAGGCCATAGGAGTTATCATCAAGGAACCAGACCCAGCCATATAAAGGAAAGGCTCTCGCAGAACCATGTTAATACCTCTCCTTGGGAACCCCAAGGTGATGGGAGATTCTCTGGATATCAACGCACTAAGATGAGGAAGAGCGTTTTTCCATCCTGAACCCATTAGGAGTCTTGAGGCAGATGGAGGGTTTTCTGAACCTTGGAACCAATGTGTGGACAAGGACAGACAGAGTGAGAGAGTCCTCTAGATGGATTGTGCAGCCTACCATCCAACATGGCAGAACTACTGCAACTCACATGTGAATGGACAGTTTTCTTTCGTCTATACTTGAAGTAAAAAAAAGAGGCCCACTAGCTTCCACTTGATCATTCTCTTCATCTATTCAGGTTTGCCATGTCTAGATTTAAGGTTATAGTTAGCCTATCTAAATGGACTCAATAGCATGGACATGGACCTTTTCTTTTTTGATAAGTGACATGAACCAAAAATATACACATGCGAGGTTCAGAACACAAGCTTTGAACTACTACACCACTGCTTCTTTTTCCAACCAAATGTATAGAAAGCTCTGAGGATGTTTGTGTGCGCACATTGTTACAGCAAACTAAGACGATCAGTACCACTGTTAAGAATGCTATGAGCAATATGTTGAAGTTGGCTAATCCATCAAGTTTTTTCACAATCCAGTCTAAAACAAGAATAATTTAGTTTATATATTTGCTAAAGGATTTGGATACCCATGCTTGATCAATTTCCATACCTCCAAAGCTCAATACAAAAATATGCAGTTACAAATAAATAGAAGTTACAACAAACAGGAATCTATAAAGCATGAATCCAAATAGATCAATTACTCATACAGTTTAAGATAAAGCCTATCCCAAAATTTTGGAGGTATGATTGGAATTATGAATATAATACCCATGACAGGGTAAATGGCAAATAGAAGAAGCTGAGTACATACAAATCTCCCCCTAGACATTTTAAGATCCAATCTGAAAGAATAGAACACAAGGACATAACAAGAGAAGTAAAAGAAAATCATGTGATTCAGACATTGATTTGATTTATAATACATTGATTTGATAAATGATAAGGACATAACAACACTAACTGAATTATCAACATCTTGATGCAGTTATCAGTGATATCTTCATGCAATGTCCCAAAAGTGTGTTCTATTTTCAGCAAAACCTCTAAACTTGACAAGACAAAATTTAGGAATTTGAGGATCACAGAATGTAGTCCCTCAAATTATGTAGCCTATTCCACATCTCATGAAGCACAAGTGACTACAAGCATTTCTTAGCCAACTTGTCTCTCCTCGGCTTTAATCCACAGTTTTCAATGTGCGAATCCATATCTGAATTTTTTGTTTTCATGTTATTTGTTTTTAATAAGGAAAAAAGAAGATATATTAAGAGTGCCTGAAAAATGACATACTAAAGTATGAAGAAAGTATACGATAAATGAAAACAGTTGAACAAAAAAGGGAGAGAAAATAAAACGACCTCCTCTCCACTTTAATTAAATCCATGCAAATCCTTCCATGGTCAAGGATCCATGTCTACTTTAGCCCAATCCAAAAGAAAGATCTGATTGCTTGATCCAATTAATCTGCATTTTCAAATGATCTCTATTTATTTGCTTTCATAACATACAAGGCACACACAAGGGAGATTTCTTTCATGTTTGCTTTGCTTCTGGCTCACAAAAAAACCAGGTAAACACTAGAGCTTTACTTTTACCGAGGAGCGCACTACTTGGGCCACTCCAAAAAGGGGGAAAAAATGCCACAGAATTCTCCCCTTGAGCAGCAGACATAAAATTAGTTGACTTCTTTCCTGCACACATGTAACATTTATTCAGGAAAACTGTCCCTCCTCTCCTTCCTCTCCTCTCTCTCCTCTCCTCTCCTCCTCTCTCTCTCTCCTCCTCCTCCTCTCTCTCCTCCTCCTTCTCTCCCTCCTCCTCTCTCCTCCCCTCCTCTCTCTCTCTCTCTCTCCCCCTGAGTCGATCACGAGTTAAAATTCTTCATATATATATATATATATATATATATATATATATATATATATATATATATATATATTAAATATAAAGGTTATTTTTGTTGAAACCCAAGGGTTCCAAACTATGCTTGCAGTGAAAGACTAACATTTCCCTTCAATTAAAGAATTGTAGCAAGATTTAATAAAGGATTTCCTTAAATTAGTTTCTTTCCAACCAAATCCATCTTTCTCATCGTTACCAATTGAGTTTGTTAGCCATCTCCTAGAAGAAAAAAAAGAAAAAAAAACTTCCACTTCTACCAATTCCCAATCATGAACTTGTCTGTGAAAATTGGTGTTCCACTGCCCCCTCCTCAACTTTCTTCATGTTTCTATTGTCAAACAGTTTTACCACTAACAACCACTCAGATTAGCAATCAGAATTGACTCTTCCAATGAACTCTCTTTGTACAAACTATCTTTCTAAAATTTTATTCTACATACATTTCCCACTATAAAGAGAATTCCACTTCTAAAAAATCTCTTACCCAATTATAATACTCCTCCAACCCTTACAGCTATCTCTCACAAACATTTTATTTTTATTTTTATCAGTAAATCCAGACATAAATTCGAAAGCTATCCTCACAATCCATGATCGTCATCCACCTTCATCTGCTAAATTTTATTTGGTGACTAGTTTCCACTTATCACACGGGCCTTATTTTTCAAGGCCTTCCCAAAGGACCCTTTAATCTGCTCCTTGTCTGGCTGGTTCTCAGATGACACAAATAAGTACATAAATGAATTGGAATACTTGAAAACTTATTTTTGATCAAACAAATTTCATTTTGAGATATTGTTTCTTTTGCTTATTATCCAGAACACCTTGTGAATTTTCTATATGAGTGCTTGAAAGAAAAATAATAAATTTAATGCGACCTCAGATGATAAGTTACTGAAACACAAATTTATTAAGTAATTTGAAAAGTATAAATTAGGAAAAATAATAATGACAGGAATTTTTATAGGCATACGTTATGAAAATAATAATGATAATTCAATTACATGTTATGAAAATAATAATGATAATTCAATTAGACGTTATGAAAATAATAATGATAATCCAATTAGTAATTAATTAATTAATTTAATGAAAGAGGGGTAAAAAAGTAATTTTCCTAATAGATACCCTAGGTATAATTGGAAAGAAGGTTAAAATCTTTCAATTCATCTTCAATTTTTCTCAATAATGGGGACCTATGACGCATCATTTTCTGATCTAGTGCGCTTCTCAAGAACAAATTTCTGCGTGAAGATATTCCTTATTTTATTTTTCTAAATTTCTGGATGTAGATTCTTTGCTTTTCTTTCGCCTAGATCAACCCCGAAAAGTCATTTGGACACACTTTCAGTTTTAAAAAATAAAAGAAATATGATCGGGTGGTGTCATAATCAATTACTTATGAGAATGAAAAGTATTTAAGGATACTTTGTTAGGTACACAGCAAACAAATGTACATAAATTTAAAAGCATCGACTTGTATAACATATGTATTGATAAGTATTTAAAGATATATGCATTAGCAAGAATATTTTAACAAGGATTGAGAATTTATTAGATAAGAATTTTGTTAAAAATAATTATTTAGCAATTACAGAAATAAAATCCCGTTAATAAATACTGTTGTCAAGTATGATAATTGTTTAGTAAAAGGCTAGATGAGTATTGTGTAATAATATAATTTAAAATATTATTAATATTATTTCTTTCTAGTAAAAGATTTAGTTTTATTAAGAGCATAAAAAAATAAATAAATTATTAAAACAAGATTCAAAAGGACATGAGCTTCATAAATTTTGTGTAAAACTACCTAATTTAAATAGTTATTATTTGAACAATATCAATATGTTTAAGGTGAACAAAAAAATCATGTTGATAGAATAAAACTTTATAAATCACAAATTTTATAAAATATTTAGAAACCCATTAACTTTTTATTATGGATTAAGAAAATTAAAATAATATCATTGTTAAGAATATCAATTAGGTTTCAAGAATAAATAGTAATGACATGATAGTTTCTCCTTATTATTTTAGGAGAAATATTCCAATGAAAGTAAATCTTTCCATTAGCTCTTTCAAAGCCTCAGCATTTCCTTCGGCGGAATGATATTAACGCAGCATCTTCAAAAAGTTAAAATCGTTTGTTTTTACCATTTGAGATGAAAATTGTTTTTACTTCATTTGGGGTATTTGAAATTGTTTTTAAACTTTAATATACATACCTGGTTTATGAAAGCTACTTGTTTATTTTTATTCGATTATCCACATCAAAAGTAGCTTTTTGCATGACATACTTTTGGTGATTGCTCTTTGTTTAAGTGAAAGAAAATACGGAGATACGATGTTTGTAATTGAACTCAACTAAATATTTTACCTCGCTACCCTACTTATCAACGAATAATAGTTGACACTATTCGACCTGGTCAACTGAATAATAATGACATTATATCTCTTAGTTTCACAATGTAATTGATTGAACTCAAATTTCTGTGGTTTCATTGTATGCTATTAAGATTCAAGAAGGCTTTGCTCTCAGTCTCACTCTAAAGAACACTCATGTGCTGGGACACCTATTTGAAAGTCCCATACGACCGTACACTATTTTCGATATTCGACATTTTAAAAAAATATATTTTAAATGATTGATTTTGAAATTTGATATGAAATTGTTTGAATCACATTTGATATGAAACCACTTAAATAATGAGAGGAACAGTTTTAAGTAAATTTGTTAATGTTTCAACTTATTTTTAAATCAAAAGATTTGATGAAAAAAATCTCATTTGTTATATGATTAAACTTTTTTATCCACAAACGGACAATATTTCTATCAGTTTGCTCACCCCATTCATCATATTATTTTCGCGCACTTTTATTTTCCGCGCATTTATGCGATGGCTAGGTCGGATTCGCTATCATTAGGATTTGATTGTAACTTGCTGGGATCATGTCAACCACGTTTACGCTGAGCGAACGCCGGCTAAAGACCGAGAAAAGTCACTGGATGATAACATCTTGCTTATATTAAGACAAAGTTTATCTGGTAAATCTCAAATATCATATATTCTAAACTTTATACGACAAGATAATCGGTGACTGGACAGCTTGTAAACAATTTTTATTACAAATTTTTAACTTGAGAATTTAAGGCACCTAGAAATCACATTTACTTTCAACACGTTGCATCAATTAAATCTGAAGCATAAATAGCTGTTATTGTCGTGCCACACTTCAAACCTTCGCATCACGCTGAGTACAATACGTCACCCTGACGTCTTTTCAGGGTGTGACACATTATCAAAAAAAAAGATATTGTCTTTACAAAGCAAGCCCATGTGGGCAAATGTACAAAATGTAATAACAAAGTGCCCAATGAAGGGGGGTGAGGCATTGCACATGTACAAGGGAAGCTCAAAAAACCAAGAAAAAACAAGAAAACCCTCCCCTTATGAGCAGCCTAACCAAACGATTAAATCAATTATAGACAAGTAATCAACCCTTAGACCCCCTTCAGTCCAATGTAAAAAAATTACACAAAAAAGAGAACCTTAATTCTTGATCTGAAAGCTCAGCATTTTCTGTCTTTCCAACTAGTCCAAAACAAGTGCTGAACCCCATTCAAGGCTTTTGCTTTCTTCCTGAAAAATTAATCATTTACTCTTATTACTTTGACTGAGGAATGCATGCCTAAACTCCAAATAACGAGAAAACCAATTAGTATAACAAATCTGCTAAGGAGTAATGAAGAAGAATGTATAAGATTGCTACAAAAAACATTTATTCATCAACGACCATTTTCTCCTCTTCAACTTATCCATAGTTACGATCCCTCCACAGGGTGCTCCCATCCAAAAAAAAAAAAAAAATTGTCATCCTTGATGACCCTCCACACTATCTTCATCCTCTACCTCCCTACTATCACCTTGCAAGACGCAGAGGTATTCAATACCATCCAACTCCTGTCCTTGGAAATTCCTAAAGAAATGAGGGTTCCATAAACCGCCATTATTAGTTTGCCCTCTCAAGTGCCACTTGCCCAAGCATCCTTTTTGGTGGCTCTATTGAACAAAGATGGTTAAGAGGTTCTCAAAGTGGTGTCCCCACACCAAATGTCCTTCCAAAAGGAACTCTTCTACATTGCCCATAACAAAGGAGATCTTGTTTAAGAGAGCATCCCACCCCTCTCCTTTTCATGAGATTTTTCTAAGGACAAATCACTTCCAAGTTGCATCCCTATGACCACAATAATGTAATTAGGTCGTTGCTTGCTCGACACAGATCACCGAGGGTGCTCAGCATGAGCTTGAGGCACAACTTAATATGTTCATTTTTAAAATAAAATACAACTTTCCATAAGAACAGTCATCATGATAAGTAGGATAACAAATTGGAAATGCATTCATCAGAACACAGAAGAGGCAAATTCACTGGGTCCATGAAGAGAGGAAGACAGCAGAGATAGTTTACTCACTGGTAATCAGAACCACAATCATAAAACACAAAATAATAATGAAGCTTTTAAGTACTATGTTAGAATCATTCCGTCACTCATTTATCATCCAAGAATGGCAGTTAATTATATCTCACATAAACTCTAAAACCGTAATAAGGCAGTTGTTTACTCTTTCTAAGTATGAAATCTTCCAAATAATCACTTTGTCTAAAGTGTGAGCCAAACCCATGAAAGCCCCATCTAAACCATGTCCATGAAATCCTAATACATGCATCACTATAGCCAAGATCTATGAAACATCACACTTCAACATGCATCGTTATGTAAAGAAACCCAATCGATATACATCCCCTCTATCTAACATTAAATCTACTATGGAACCCTGTTGCTGACAACCGTTATTAGCAGCAGAAATTGCAATCAAATTGAGGCAAATTATGATTACCAACTTGGACAGATTGACTTCCATGGTAAAACATGTTCATCTTAGAACCATGCATGTGGAAGTCAAATGTACACAAATTTAGTGCAGTCTACACGATCAATCCACCTATCCAGAGAGGTGAGACAGAGGTTACATCAAAAGATTCTGGTAGGCCGGAAAAAATTACAAACAAAAAAAAACACTTACCTCATCAACGAGCTTTGTACTGAACAACATAGAAATATGTGGGAGAGCAACAATAGTAATTGTACATATTATAGGAAGAAAAGAAAAAAAGGCCAACATGCTGTATATCGCAAGCATCCAGGATGCTAATTGACAAGGAATTCTTAGTCAACTTTATGATCTAAAGTGAGAATCCCGAAATCAGTACAGAAACAAAAATTACCCTGTATAACAGGGGGAACTCTCAAGTAAAAAGGAAGAGGAAGAGAGAACGGAATGGTGAGTTTGAAATAAAAAATAAGACACCTTGTATACACTAAACGGCTTAAGTTTCTTGAGATTACATTGTTTCAAATGAAAAGGTAAAGCAACACAATCTGCAGATTCAATGTAAGGAAAAAAAAAACCCGCAAAAAGAATCAAGCCTGTGTGCCAGCCAAGGTCTTCATCTGAATATGATTAGAATCCGCAGAAGATAGAGTTGGCAACGCCTCGTAGGAGCCCATCCTCCTGACGCCAACAGTCTTAGCAAGAACAGCATAAGTGGCCATCAGAATGAACACCACAAACATGACATAAACCACAAAGACCAGATCCAAAATGGCCACGGCTCGCAACCTGGATTCGTCCAAGTCACACTTGGTGGATCCTTCCACCCCGCTCACCACATCCAGCAGTCTATGGCATCCCTCTGGAATAAAAGCCTCCACGTAGAGCGAGAGTCCGGTCTGCAACGCCCAGAGGCCCTGTAAAATCACAGACGCCCCCAGGGCCAGGTCAACCACAAACAGCTTGGGAAGACAAGCGAGGATGAGGCAGAGAAGGGAGGAAAGCGCGGAAATGCGAGCCGAGACGGAGTCGCATTTCGCCTGGAGATCGGAAATCTGAACGGAGGCGGCAGAGGAGGAGACGCTGTACTGCAAGTAGAAGAGAGCGGAGGCAAGCGCGAAGAAGAGATCGGAGGGGAGGGGAAGGAGAGAGGTGGTTTCGGAGATGAGGAGCGCGAGGGCGAGGATAAGGAAGAGGAAGAGGACGGCGGCGGATTGGAGAGAGGAGAATCGGTGGACGGGGGTGCTGCCCTTAAGGAGAGGGTCAGCGTCAGAGGAGACTAGGGTTTGGTGGGCAAAGGCAATGAGAAGAAAGAGAATGATGAGGTAAAGCTGGAGGTGGCGGAGACGGGAAGACCAAGACCAAGACGAAGACGGAGAAGAAGAAAAAGGGTGGTAAAGCTTGGCGAAGTAATCCCGGAGGTGGAGATGGGTCTTGATGGCGCATACCAGGTGGTACAGTCCGAGTGTAATGAGTGAGGCAGAACAGAATGTCTGATAAATTAGGGCTGATCCCATTTCATCAGTTCCGATCACCGATCCCCAATTTCCGATTGACGATGATTCCTGAATCTTGTTCTTGATACGCCCTTTCCACTTTTCACCTCTCCCTTTCGTCCCGTACGTTGAAGAACTCAACGCTATTCCTCTTCCTCGTCTCTACACTGTCTGGACCATAATACCCCTTCCAACCCTCTCTTATTCCATTTTCAACCAACTCCTTCCTAACTAATCCTCTCTTCCAACTTTTTTTTTTTTATTTAAATAAAATAATTTGATTGATTCAAACTAAAAAATATTCTTGTCTCAAACTAATACAAATTTATTAAAAAATTTACCAAAATAATTTAAAAAGCTAACTAATGTCTAAAGTAATATATATGCCATGTTGAATTTTTTTTTTTAAGATAACATCACAATCAATGGCATTAACTTTAAAAAATTCAATGTCGTGAACCTGGCGACTACCAGACGCTTCATATATACATGCCTATTACGGCACAAGAATATTTGGACATTATTTTGGTTTTTAACTTGTATTAATAATTTTTTTTTTTAAATAACCTATTTATGTCCAAAACTCTTCAAACCATCAATATATTGATAGAAACACATATACCTAATCATTAAAATTGATTGAGAATGAAATAAAGATCTGCTAATAATATACAAACTGCTCAGTGTTTTACAAATTTAATAATATTATGATACATATATCTCTATCTGACTAAATATGTTTTACTCATTGAATCACTCTCATACAAATAAAACACTACCCGAGATCACAAAAAAATAAAATAAAATAAAATCCAAATCTATTTGGAATAACCATTTTATTAAAATATAGATCGATAAAAAGCGATGTAAATGAGTAATTTCATATTGAGAATGACAAAAAATCACCCTTTTTACTTATGATAACACGGTTCATATTTCTATCTCAATTAAAATATTGATTCCGGTTTATATTTGAAATTAAATAATTGGAATTTATACACTTTATTTAATTATATGCTTATATACTTCGCTCAAGGTCATGGTTGGTTCTGAAAATTAAAAGAAAGAAAAGTGGTACGAAAAAATCATAAATGAAAAATTAAAATTAGATTTTTTTTAAAAGAAAAATTAAAATAGATTTTTTTTAAAAGAAAAATAATTTAATTGATTCAAACTAGTAATATAAAGATAAAAACATATAATTAAAATCGAAAACAACGATGAAACAATATCCAAATTAATAGGGACTCAAAATCTATATTTGATAATTAAGTCTATATATTTGAAATCTATATTTGATAATTAAGTCTATATATTTGATATTACTATTATGATTGAAATGCTTATAACTTTAGTTCTGTAATATATTAACGACCATTGATTTGATTTATTGTCTCTAATCATATATATTTTGCTCGTCTAAATCACCAAATACAAATAAACGTTGCACCACCACGATGAAAACCAAAATATACGATACAATCACCCGTCCCAACAAAATGATGACAACCACATGCACATAAAAGTAATGACAATCACACGCACACCAAGGCGAAGACTTAATCACAAAAATAAAAACTCAGATATTGGCATGCGAATAACCACTTTATTAAAAATTAAAATGATGGAAAAGGTATAAAAGTGTGATTTTAAGCAAAAAAAAATGACCAAAAGATCACCCTATTCTAAAGAAAAGTACAGAAAAAGTTTTGAAAAACGATTAGATTTAAAAATTCCAAAGTGAATAATAAAATTGATTCAAAATCAGTAACTAAATCATTTTATATACTTATCTAAATTTTATTTCATTTATTAAACATTAATTAAATAATTATAAAATATATAAAAAATTTATTAAATAATTATTAATCTAATATAAAATATATATTTTTTCTTATTGGATTTTTTTTCTTACTTTTTCGATATGTATAGTTCTAAAATTTTGAGAGAAAATGTAAGAAAAGAAAAATAAGGAAAATCGTATAAAGGAAAATGGGGAAAAAAAATACAAACTGGAATTAAGGTCAACCAATTATTTTTATTTGTTACTTCAAAATTATTTTATTTATTTTAGCATATGATTAAAAAAATTTAAAATGTATTAATTTTCAACATATTTTAACTTTTTTTTTATAGAATATTTAAATTGAGAACAAAACATGAAACTTTATTTCTTTAGTTTTTTTTCTTTCTAAACTGAATACAACCTGTGCCTAAGAAAGAAAATACCAACAAAATGGTTTTCTTACATTTGATTCACCGTAAAATAATAATAATAAATATTATATATATATATATATATATATATATATATATATATATATATATATATATATATATATATATATATATATATATATATATATATATAACCAATTTATCAAAATATCGTAAATAAAATATCGTAAAATATGATGGATATTTTTACAAAAATATCGGTTCGATTAAAATTTTTCATATTTTAATTATATAGATGATGAGAAATGATTCATATCTTAATTAAAGTAAATTAAAATCAAATGGATTAGAAATTATTAAATTAAATATGTTATATTTAATATATTATTCAGATATTATTATGTTAAAGAGATATTATTTATTTATTTTTGTTATTATTATAAATATTATGTAGATAATGAGGAGATTCAAAATATCGATATTATAATTTTAAAATTCTTTAAATTATATTATTTTATTTCTTCTTTTCAAATTAATATTTGATTTAAAAATATTATAAGTTATAATGTAAAATAAAAATAAAATAAAATATTATAATAAGATGAGAGGGATTATGAACAAATAAATAATAAGAGAATATATAAAAAGTTTGCATTATATATAAAAATTGCAATCATTGCCTTTGACGGCCGGCTGCCACTTCCACGCATTCAAAGAAGTCAAACCCTCAAAAGCTTTTTTTTTCAGATTTTTGCAACCAAGGAGGACGGAAAAAATCGGGATAAATTGCCGAAATTTGATATAATCGAATATCTGTGGAGTATATCTTATCGATCTCTACCAATAACCGAAATTTCGTCGAAATTTCGGAAATTTTGTTCCTTGTATATAACCATTTAAACTGGTTAATTATTTGAGTTTTAGACCCAAATAGTATTTATGGGGAAAAAATGACGAATTTAGTTTTTCAACCAAATTAATGTCCAAACTAGTGTGTTTGGCAAATGTCGTTGTTCTTGACAACGTTTTTTTCTTCAAAAGTTCAAATGTCGCACCACAACAACGGATTTGAATTGATTCAATCATCGCCGGCTCTCGAACAACTATTTCGATTTTTTAAATTTCTTCAATCGCGCCATTCGACAACGTATTTGAGTATTTTATTTGCCCCGTCTTCTTCCCCATTTCTCCAACCCACCTCCTCGCCTTCACCCCTCCCCCAATTTCGTAATTATTGCCCAATTGCCACCGCATGAACAACCGATATTCGCAATTTTAATTCCACTGCGCCGCCGCCACGACAATCACATTGACAATTTAATAATTTCAATTACCGTTATCCATGACAATGACATTACGCACTATTTTGGACATTAATTTGATTTCCAAACTGATTTTATAATTTTTTTTTTCAAATAAAGTATTTCGGTCTAAAACTCTAATTATTTATGGGGAGTGAGAGGACTGTATGACTTTGTTGATTTCTTTGTACTGGTATAAATGCATCGAATAATTGACTTGTAAGACATCACAAGTGAATAATCCTCTAAACTTTTAAGTCAGATTGATAAATATGATGATTGAGATGAAGTTAGGGTTTAAAATACATTATGACATGAAAAATCAAAGCCCTACATGATAAATCTCAAATCTTGAAGGAAACGATTTTAGTGCCTTGAGTGGGAGCAATTGGTGGTGGTGCACATATATACTACACAATTGAAGATCTGCATATAGGAGGAGCAAATAGGAGATGTTTGATTGTTTTCCAAGTTGTAAAGACTAGTGTTTATGTTAAATTATGAGTTGAATAACAGCCTGTCCCAGGCAGAAAGTAGGAAATCTGGTCTTCACAAGTAGAGATATTTACTAAGGAGCTAAATTTTCACCCAATATTATGCAACGTATTGTGTTGATTAGGAAATCTGTAAACCGAGACATAATCAACTTTTGTGCAAGGAGTATAAAATTATGAGTAGAAAGTAGATAAACAAGTGATCACCTAGTTCAGGTATCTACTAGAAATTACTAATACATGAAACATCGATAACCAAAAAGATTGGGTGGATATATCCTAAGTTCCTTCCAAAAACATCCATGAATTTACCTTGAAACTAACAAAACAATAGAAATCAAAGAACCCTCTAATTCTTTAAAAGATACCATGATAATTGATTATGCTATAATGTATCACATAGAATAGAAGTACTTACATGATCAATATAAAACCAAAGGTGAATTGATTACAAAACAAAGTATCAACAACCCATGTCTCAATTTGTAAACAAGTTATGTATGATTTTACTAAGACAATTTATGACCCATGTTACATGATTATGTCCTATTATCTATATAGTCAAATATGTCATGGTCATATTAACTCTTCATCATAAACTAATTATCAAACTGGTACTAGTTCAGTAAATATCAACATCTGACGCATTGAAACCCAACAATCAGATTCTCTTTCAATGGGCTCACTATATCTACATGTTCTGAGTTTCTTTCTATCATTATTTTCAACGTTCCTTGCTAACCAACCCACAGATTGAATTCCATTTAAGTTATTGAGTCAATGTTTTCATATTCAAATTGACTGTTCAGATTGCAGTTGGGTGGCTAGTCCTGGAATCAGGCTGTCTTCCTTCTAAATGATTTCTGGATAATCATATGGAGAGTTAAAAATATATAAATAAATGAAGCTATTTGGCAACCACCAGTCAAATAGAGATGAAACCAAATACAGTCATTTTTATTTCATCATCATACCAAATTCCACTCTTTGCAAGGTAAAGAACTCAAATCTCCTATATGGAAGACAAAAGAATTCAGAATAAGTTAGGCAGAGACTGCTGCTGCCATCCACCCAAACCCAACATAAATATACTAGTGTATAGTATTGTCTAAACATGAGAGTGAATAGCAAAGAAGGCCAGCATCTCCACTTCTATATTATTTTACCTAATAGTATAACATTTATCACCATTTTTTAAGAAGAAAAAAAAGAAAAAGAAAAAAGGGAACACACAGGACACAAAATTTCCCCAAACCACTCACTATACGATAAGCACAATAATAACAATGACCACCACCACGACGATAATTGCCAGCACCCACCAACACTGCTCAGAAACAGGTTTAGATAAGACAGTCAGGGTGAAATCAAAGACTTTAATACAATCATGAAAGAAAATAAGAACTGTAACAGAACATTCAGATTTTGAAAGAAACTAGTAAAACACTAGCAAACATGTTTACATCGTTTCCACCAAGTACTTATGATACACTTAAATGCTTAAACTATCATGACACCTTTCTGATGTAACCCTGTGAAAATGTCTCCGGATATCCAAATTTAAATTTGGGATTTTAGGCTCTGTTTGGAAACTTTGAGAATGGTTTTATCTTTTTGACAAAAAAAACAAGAAAACACATTACATATTAGAAAACTGTTTTTGATTTTCTGTTTTTAAAACAGAAAACAACAATGTTTTGAAAGTTCTTTTCTTTTAATCATTTTCAATTATCTTATTACTAAAGTTGCTTTTTTACTTTAAGTTAAACCATTAAATTATTTATCAAACATACTAAATTTACCTAATAACTTATATTAAGTTATTTAAAGTTCCTAAGTTGGAGTGAGTTTTGTAAAACTTAATACTTATTACTTATTAACTTAAATTGACTTTAAGTTAAATTATATTAGTTATTAATTTAAAATTATCACTTAATTTTTATTCTAAGTATTAAGGTTGTTTGATAAAATTACTTATAAAAAAAGGTTGTTCGGTAAAATTAATCTAAAAAATATTTTAGAACATCAAAATGACATTTATCCTTATATATTATAACAAGAGCAAAGGAGGTTGAGCAATAGTGGAGGTCACAAAAGCAGCAAAGGAAGTTGTAGAGGTAAATAGGGGAAATGGGAATAAAAAAAAGTAAAACAAAAACATAAACCTAAAACTAAGTTAATTGTTCTTACTTATTACTTAAAGTTGTTTTGATTTTAAAGTCGTACCATTAAGTTATTTAACTAAACATAATTTATTTAATGACTTAATCAAGTTAGTAGGTTGCTTGTAAGTTATTAAGTGGTTTACTAGACACCCACTTGGTTTATAAAACACCTACTTATTTATGATCAATGCAGAAGATAAATGTAATTAACTTGCAACAAATAAAAAACCATCACATGATAAATTTTACATCAATTAGAAAATGCCATTTATTAAATGGTTCAAAAAGATAATTGTTATTCCAATTAATAAAAATCAATGAATAACTACAAAAGTTAAGACTCCCCCCAAATGCTATCTTCCTCGCATCAATTTCAAATCACAATTCAAAAGACAGGTCAAAAGATAAGCCGTCGTGGTGGAGAGCTAAAATCTTTCTCAAAGTCTTTATACCTATTTAAAGGTCTTCAATAGGAGATTAAACACATTAAAGACTTCTTCAAATGTTAAAACCCTCTCTCTAGAGAATATTAAAGACTATTAGTAAAGCTTCTTCAAATCTTTAAAGTAACCAAAATTCGTCAAGACTTCTTCCAAGGTTTCACGGGTTCTTCAAAAGGTTAAAAAGCATCCTTAGACCTTTGGAGTAGATTAAAGACTTAATTCAAAAAGTTTCAAACACCATATCCAAATCTTCAAGGGAGGCTTCTAAATGCCTTTTTATAATAAAAATAAACATAAACATGTTAATATGTTTAAGGACACCAAACAAAAAGAGGCCCAACTCACCCACAAAATGTTCTTCAAAAGCCTTTAATCTTCAAAGTTATTCAAAAAGCTTCAAGGTTTCTTAAAGCATCAAATGGGGCTCTACATTCAAATACATTTGAAATATATTTGAAGAATCTTAAAGGCCTTTAAATATATATATATTTTATAAGGAAAGTGTTAAACGACCAACTCTCCTAAAAGCTCAAACTTGTAGGATTTGGGTTTAATATGAATACCATGCCTTTAACACCCTCCCTCATGAGCAGTCTCATACCCACACGTGGAGAGTCAAATAAACCAAATAGAGTGCTCAATGGACTTTCAAATCAACAAATAGGGAATAAATTGCAAAGAGGTGGCTCGAACCTAGGACTTCCTGCCAAACTAGACTCTGATATCATGTTAAACGACCAACTCTCCTAAAAGCTCAATCTTTTAGGATTTGAGTTTAATATGAATATCATGCCTTTAACAAAAAGTAGTAAATCGATTGGAGGAGAATGCCAAAAACAATGTAGCGGGGTATACAACAACAAGAAAGCGCCACCAAGAAAAACGTCTATCACCCAACCACAAGACAACTAGAGCCCTTCAACCCAACCCTATCTAATCCACAAAATCTACAATAGAAAGAGGGGCCCCAAAACATAAAAACAATAGACCAATCCAAAAGATTGCACAAAAAAGATTTATTTCATCCTACAAATAGAATTTTCCTTCTTGTCAAAAGCTCTATTATTCCTTTCATGTGAAATCATCCAAAAGAAGCAAAGAGGGGCTGTTGACACACTTTTTTTTCTTTTCCTCCCATTGAACGACCCTTGCCAACTAAGAAGCACCCCTTCACTATAGAAGGGAGGACTCATGTCACACTAAATAAGGAGTAAAGAAGATGCCACACAGCTCTAGTCACGTTACAGTGGATAACAATGATAAACAATTCTTCCTCCTTCCCACAAATATAGCATTTATTGGCCACTGCCCACCCTCTCATCTGCACATTGTTTAGTTGGACCTTGACAATACCCATCAAGGTTTGGAGTAGTTGGTCTTGCAATAAAGAAGCTTTTGCAACCTTAATTAGGAAAATGTAACAAAGACTTCAACCTAAATGATCTTCGATAGAAGAAGCTTGGTGCCAATTTGAATCTTAAAGACCTTGCAACCAAGGTGGGGAGCAGTGTGTCTTGAATTCAAGAAGTTTTGGCAACCTTAAACATGTCACTACCAATAAGGCTTCAAGCTTGATCTTTGAAAAACGAAGCTTTGCTAATATTTGAATTTTGGATACTTGAGATAACTCAAAAACACTTTCAAGCTTTGAAAATCAAGAAGACTTTGAAGTAACTCAAAAAAATAAAAAAATAAAAATAAAAAAATTCAAGCCTTGAAAGCCAAGAAGACTTGGAAGATCTTTGAATCTTGAACATTTTGATAACTCACAAAATCTATCAAGCTTATGAGCCTTGAAGATTTTCTAGACTTTCAAGAAGGTCTTAAAGGCACTCCATATCTTCAGAGACTTTGAAGAAGATCTTCAAGGCATTCAATATCTTCAAAGACTTCAAAGAAATTCTTTGAATTTTGAAGAATTCTTTGAATCTTGAAGAACTTGGCAACTAAAAAAAAAAGCTTTCAAGCAATGAAAATCTTGAATACTTTAAAGATCTTAAAAGCATTCAATATCTTTGAAGAGCCAAAGAAGCTTAGAGACATCTCTTTTAAAGAAAATTTGGAAAGTTCTAGAGAAGCTTTTGCCAATCTCCAACTTAGCATCTTTTGAATTGTGCTTTGAATAATTATAGCTTTCCCCTCCTTATACATGTTACAACTCATAGAACTACCATAGCCCTTAACTTTTTTTAAGGGATGATTTAATATTATTATTATTATTTTTTTTTTTTTGATAGGCAAGGGCAAAAGAATTCATTTAACACAAAAGAGAGCCACCTATATCCCAAAAGTATACAGAGAATATACAAAAGGGAACCAAAGACCTACAAAGAGAGAAGGGCAAACAAAAAAACTTACCATCCCCAAAAACTAGCTCCTAAAAAGTAAAGACAGCTTCCTAATATACAAAAAATCCTGCTTCTCGTAACTATGTTAGCCCAAGACCAAATGGTTAATAATAAAAGACCTTTCACCAGGAAGGAGAACTCCGTGATTCTCAAAAACAACTTTGTCTTCCTCCTTCCAAATTGCCCGCATTAACTACAACTGAGTCGCCAACCATATTTTTCTCGTCATATTTCTTAGGAGAGCTTCAACCTCGTCTCTAGCTAAGTAAGGGCAAACAAGCAATGTCCGCACACGATATCGTGCCACCTACGCCCCAAACCTTGAGTAGTGTACAGAGGTGCGATCCTCTTCGCTCTCTCCACAAAGTGGATGATTCCACTAGCTAGGAAACCCCACTGGGATTCATGGTTAGCACTCGTCCCACCCGTACTTCAAGCAAAAAACCCCACTTTTGAAGGGACACTGGAGTTCCAAAAAAGTTTTAAAGGGGCAGAAAAGCAACTTTCACCTTCCAAGAGGTCAAAACAGGATTTTACTGAGAAAGTTCCATTTATAGACCTCATTCAAACCAGCCTGTCCTCTACAGTGGGAGCAATTTTCTTATTTTGGACTGTAGCAACAAAGTCCTGAACCATGTCCAGCTCCCAGTCATTGAAATCTCTTCCAAATCTTGCGTTCCAACCTCCACGCTCTCCCAAAGAAACTCGACTTTAGCCACCTTAGCCCCTTTAGAATTGGCAATGGAATAGAGAGCCGGGAAAGTGGTACACAAGGGATATTGGCCGCACCAAGCATCCTCCCAGAATCTAACTCTTTTACCATCCCCAACCAGAAAATCACTGTTAGCTCTCATCTGGGCAGCCTCTTTTATGATCTCTTTCCACAAGCCAACACCATAGGTCCTTTCCGGGTCTTGAGAGAACCAACACCCCCCCTTCAACGCCATATTTTAATCTAATTATGTCTTCCCAAAGTGTGTTATCTTCTATTGCAAATCTCCAGTTCCACTTCCCAAGGAGGGCTCTATTGATGTTGATGAAACCCTGAATTCCCAACCCACCTGTCTTTGCTTAGACAAATTACCTTCCATTTTACCAAATGAAGTTTTCTTTCCAAGTTTCCCCCTCCCCACAAATTAATAATTGGGATAAGGTGCCAAAAACCCCCTAGTGTTGAACCCGATATCCCACTTACACCTGAAACTTTTTTTCGGTCTAAAGAGGCCCTCGCACTTACTTCCCAGAGTCTAAATTAGGCCCATGCCATAACTCAAACCGCTGTCAAACAGTTGTCAGGCCATCAAGTATGTCATCATGTCAAGGTGGCACGTGAGGCCCACTCTCCTCCTCTTCTCTCTTTTCTCTCCTCTCGCTTCTCTCTCTCACAATTGAACACAAACCCCCTCCCCATCCACCCAACTGAGCCACTCCACCTAGTAGCCCCCACCCATCCAATACACCCATTTTTCTTCTTCTTTAACTCTCTTCACTTTTATTAAACTTTTATTTTAATTCTTTTAAATATAAAAATAAAATTAAAATTATTTTTTAAAATATAAATAAATTATTTTTTATTTTAAATATACTAAAAATTTTATTTAATTTTTAAACGCTACTAAATAAAAATTCAATTCTTTAAATATCACAAACTATTTATTATTTAAACATATATATTTTAATTTTATGTATATAGTTATTTTATTAAAATAAATTAGATTTAATTAAAATATTCAATATCTTTAATATAAATATACTCATATAATAATAATAATATAATAAATAAATAAATATTAACATTTTAAGTTATAAATTTGATTTTTTAAAAATTATTTATCAAATTTTGTATGAACTTAATACTTTAAAATATACACTTTAAATAAAATATTAAATATGAAACTCATCCATTTAAATGATTATTTAAACAAAATATTAAATATATGATATAAATATTAAAGCTCATCCATTTGAAATAATATTTAATATTAAATATTATTTCAAACTCATCCATTTGATTTTTCATTTAGTAGATTTAAAATTTAGATATATTTTTAAAATAATTTATTTATATTTTAAAAAATAAATTTTAAATTTTTATTTAGTAAATTTTAAAAATTAAAATAAAATTTATTTTTATTAGATTTAAATAACGACAATTTATTTATATTTAAAAATAAATTTTAAATTTTTATTTAGATTTTACAACCAAAATAAAAGTTATTAAAAATTAAAGTTAAAAAGAAAAGGTTTGTGGGTGCTACAGTAAAAGTATCAATGTGGATGGCCGTGAGGGAGAGAGAGAAGAGAGAGGAGAGAGAAGAGAGGAGGGAAGTGAGGAGAGAGGAGGGAAAAGAGAGGAGAGAGAAGAGAAGAGAGAGGAGAGAAGAGGATAAAGGAGAGTGTCACGTCAGCACTTAATGGTCATTTTAATACCGTTTGATCACTTTAACTGCTCTGAAGCTGACAAAGAAAATAATTGGGGCTACTTTATAAACTCTAAGGGGGCTTTTAGACAACAAAAGTTTCAAGTGTAAGTGAGATATCGGGTACAATACTTGGGGGTTTTTTACACTTTTTCCCATTAATAATTTAATTTATTTGTCTAAGCATCTAAATTAATTTCTTTAATTAATTGAAAAATAACTCATCTTCCTATTGCATGGGCCCCTTGCATACAAGTTATTTTTTGTTTACAAACATTCATACCACATGATAATTTCTAATTGGTCATAGTTTGATTAACTATACACTTTATTTTCATTTTTATGCTGGTGCATATTAACTTGATTTGTTTTGTTTTTATAGGAAAATGGGAGAGAATAAAAGTGCCAGCGCACAAGAGTCCGCTAGATGTATGTAATGGGTGCCTAGAGGTCAAGCAAAAATGAGGGAAGGCAAAATACCAATCCTTCCCTCGATACAAAAAGGCCAATTTCTTGTTAAGGTTTAGTCTCCTAATTAAACTCTAACTTTGTTTCCTTTTTTGCTTCAACACTAGAGTATAAATATGTATGTTACCTCCTTTGTAAATTAATGAAAACAAGAGTATTGCTTCTCTCTCAACATCTATAAAATCCAACAAAGATACGGAGTCTTCATCCATGTATACCTTGAGCCACAAATAGAGATTCTTAAGGAAGGTGATGCAACACCCAAAAGAAAATGCTAGAAGAACAGGGTAGGATTAAAAAAACTCTAGGAATCACTCCTAGAAACCCGAGGCTTCACACCAAGGGCTCTTTGTATCACACAAAGAGATTGAAATAACCCTAGGAATCACTCCTAGGAACCCTAGGCATCACACCATAGGGATTTTTGCATCACACAAAGACACTAGCAATTGATGGAAATTTCTTCAATTCATTCATTCATTGATTCACCAAGACTGAATACAACCATATATATAGGTGATTCTAGGGATCCATTACTCTTGGAACTACCATCTAGTAAATGAACTTGAAACGAACAACTTTGACTTGACTTCTAGGACCTCATAAATACTATTGGAAAATGACAATCATAGAAAATGACAACCCTTGGAAAATCACAACCCTTGAAAAATCACAACCATTGGAAAATCACAACCAACCCATTATAAGATCCCAACTAGGCCCTTTATCATCCAAAGAGTGCCAAATTAAGGCTTGAGCCTTGGAGCCCTTGCGTTTGTGGTAAACTTTCAAAGGTCGCCACTAGTCTCCATCAGAAGGTACTCTTGAGACTTGATCAAACATTTCAATATTAACTTAATTTGTACATTAAGGAATTGTTTGATTACAAAAATTTCTTAGGGCAATGTATACATTTTCTTGTTAGAAAACAAAAGATGAAATTCAAGTTCTATGTCAAGTAATCTAGTTGTAAACTCCCCCTTCTAAGTTTATTTAGTTGTTGGTTTTTCATCTCCAAATTTACATAGATACCTAGATCTGCCTAGAATGGAAAATTAAATTATTCCCCATTAATACTTTATAGCCTATTTGGTAGTGGAAATGAGAACTATCATTTGCTTTCGGAAAGACAAAAACAAAAAATAACAGAAAAAAAAAACATATTTCCTATTGTGGTTTTAAAAACTGTTTTCTGAAAACATTTTCACTATCTTTTTCGTTTCTGGGGCCAAACAAACAATAATATAAGTGAGAACATCAAAATTAGACAGCCTAGAAAGCTCCCTTTACCCAATGTCATCCACTGATATATTTATGCTGTATCTATAAATAGAGCAAGTGATAACTGGAAAATGAGACCTATTGATTGGATGGGTGTTAATTGAGGGGTTTTTTTTTTGTCTTGCTCCTTTTTTGTGGATGTTTTTTGTATGGGGGTAATGTTTGTTTTCTTTGTACCTTTTGGGCCACTACTTTAGCGTCTCTTTTTATATATGCTATCTTTACTAATAAAAATAAAATAAAATAAAAAACTGGAAAATGAGAGCTTGTTGGGATGTTTAATCTTGCAGCTCTTACAATATTTCTTCCACTTCCTAGTTATTTCTTATGTATTGTCAAAAAATTCATGTTGTGCTACACAGAAACTGCTTGTAGATTTATCAGAGTTAAAGATCTAACTCTATATGGTTTCCCTAACTTTATTAAATCTTTTTTCTTCTTCAGCAGGAATTTAACTAGAATTATCAAACCACATCCTATAACCAACAAACCAATTTGCCCACTCATGAGGCAAGCCAAAAAATGTGTTAATGTTTTGGATTAATTAGATGTAAAGGTGTTCACTACTTACCCATGAGGATCTAGATTTCACACTTTTAGAAGCCTTTGCAAGCTGCACTGTAGCTTGTGTTGTTGCAGCGGAGGAGGACTCGATATTTGAGTGAATGTCATCTATTATAACAAAACAAATTAACTTTAAGATAAAGCACAACCAGAAAGCTCCATAATTGGAAATAAAGAAAAAAAAAATCCTTTTAGTGAGTATTATGTAACTTACCAATAATCACACCCTGCCCATGAACTAGAACAGCTAGGTCCCTAAATATTTCATTTGCCTCTCCAATTTGATCTTGTATCTCCTTAATTCCCTGTTCTCTCTCCTCAATTATGGCCTCATTAAATGCAATTTCATTTTCCAGAAATAGAACCTCTTGCCTGCAAGTATTTTGTTTCGAGAAGTTGACAATCATAAAAGGATTTTCCAAGTCGACGAAAACAAAAAATAATGAAGTGCCATAATGTCAATTGGATTAATATGGTAAAAGGTATAAATGCCTGCTTTTAATAAAAATACATTTTACAGTAAGAAGCAACAATGATAAGTTCCACTGAGAAACTATGATGAGAAGCCATCTATACTCTCTAAGATGCAGCATGAGCAGCAATTCTAACTTCAATTGAGAAACTACGATATCTATACTCTCTAGCCTTAATGAACAGATATAGACATGAATTGAAACTTCAAAATCTTATAGCAGTCTATTCAGAAAGATCAAATTCATAGCATTCTCGCTATAAGTGTCTAGTGCCTAGATTAACAAGCTATACTTCAAGAACACACCATTGAAGTTCACCATGAATCTTTGGGTACCTATGATGATGTTCATTGATACTATCATTTCCTGCAGCTTAGATAATTACCAAGTTGCCTTCCGCCAAACAGTTTCAAGCCTTTTGGTCAAACAACTTGAACCAGATTGAATTGTCCTCCTACAGCACTTCCCTCTTCTTTTCCCTTTCTAATAAACACCTTCATGGGTTCTTCATCTTGGACACCTTACTATTCAAGAAAGTGATGTGGAGCTGGTGCTATAAAAAGATGTTTGGTCACAGGGTAATCGTGAGACCATGTCTGAAAAAACTTCCCCATGATCTCCATACAAAGTTGACCTTGGTCAGAAGTATTGTTCTTTTGGAGAATGGACTCCTACAATTTTGTGATTGATACAAAGTTAAAAGACTTAGGATCATCTCTTCTCAGACAAAAGATTAACCAATATAATGGACTTAATCCATGAAGAACATGGTTGATAACCAAACTACAGGTATGGATATAGGCCAACTAATGGTTATTAATATATAATAACAGGTAGCTGGCTTCATGCTTCCCATCATCCTTCTCAATGAAGCAGCTATGAAATGGAAGCAGAAGACAGAGGAAAAAGGTACCGATGGACAATGCTTCAAATGGTACAACAGAAGCTGAAGGACATATACAGGTCCCTGAGTTTGAATTGATGCTTCTTTATAAAGAAATTCATACTTTCCATTTGCTTAAATCTTTAGATTTTTCTACATTGCAAATGATGAGCATGTTTATGGTTATTTTTACCAAATAATTCAAAATGAATTGAACTTATGCCAAATCAACAAAGTTCCTTTATTTGTGCATCTATTTATTTCGACGGATAAGGTCCCATAAGTTGGGAAATCCTATTAAATGGAAAAATAAGAATCAAAATGAGCACTAAAAAATGTTTGACTACAATACCAAGCTCTTAAAGCTTCACTAAAAGAAAAAAACGTGAATTATATTTTATATTGATTACAATACTTAAAATTGATCTCTTGAGACACCAGCAATTTATGATAAGCAATTCCAATCACATCTTTAAGTTTAGATGAGATGCCATGGAGAGTTGAAAAAGATACTGAATCTCGACTGGTATTAACAATTAAATCCGATAAAAACCAAACATTGACGTTGTAAACGAGTACTTGCCTCTTCTGTTCAACTAGAAAAGGCTGGTTCTCCTGATCCATGTTAATTGCTGAGTGCTCATTAGAGCTGGAGCTGTGTTCAGAAAAGAAAAACATACCAACTATAAAGCCAACTGATGATATTAAGAAAGTGATGAATTACAGATATCTAAAGCTGAAATACAAAGAAGGAGCATGTATCTAGTTTTACACTGAAGGTCCAGATGATGGAGCAGAAGGCGAATAAGTGGACTTCGCTCAGCAGCAAGCCGTTGAACTTTCTGGAATTCTTGCAAGGTGATTTGAAAATCTCTTGCAAGCTTTGCATCCTCAACTTTCTTACTTGGCTGAAGAATTGATAAAAAAATTATGTTGGTCATTTCAATTCCAAGTTAGAGCACACGAGGCCTTTTCATAAAAAAAAAAAGCCAATCAAGACATATTGACGTCATTTAGAAACATCTTCTAACAAACCTAAAAAGGTAAAAAATAAAAAGGAAAAAAAAAGTTTAAGCTCCAGCAAACTAACTCAACCAAGCGGATTTTCAAGTTGAACAGCAGTACGTAAGCAACCAAGTGAAGCTAAATTCTTGATAATCAGTACCAACCAAAAATAAGTCAACAGAAGCATGATTCATTTTCTTTCTCCTGCAAAATACTATGAGTTCATCTAAAAAACAAACGTGTTTGAAGCAACACTATTGAACTAGTCTCATCACATATGAATATATGTTAAGCCTATGCTGGATTTTGGAAATTTTGATGGAAAGCATGGAAGAAAAAAATGAGGCGGATAACAGAAGGGCAAAAAAAAGGAGAGAGAAAATAAGGACTAAGGGCTTTGAGAAAGCGAAAAAAGAAGAGGGTATTACATTGACATCGGCAGCTTGGTCGGATTCGCTGAGGGCTTTGAGCTTAGCGGAAGTCTCCTTCACCAATTGCAGTATCCTTTGCCTCGAATTATGTCTGGCAAAGAAACAACCAATTAGGCTGCTAATCTCTAAACCACTAAAAAAAAAAGAAAAAAAAAGACGAAGAAGAAGGGAGAGCAGACAGCTTCTGGCGGTGATCAGGAGTGTCCTTTGCGGTTCCGAGGCCATCAACGAGTCGACGGAATCCGGCGACGGCAGTATTGATCTGAAAAATGCCGGCAGCGACGGCCTGGGAGGGGGAAGTTCGAGAAATGGAGGAAGATGAAGGCCTACCCCCATTTTGAAGATCTTGGAAGCTCATGCTGCCGGCGCTCTCCCCGATCCCGATCCCACTCAACCGACCGATCAACAATCCATATAATTACTGAAAAAAAAAACAGCAGATTCGGGGAAGAAAAGTGGGGTTTGCAGTGGAGATGCTAGTCCAATCAAATATCGCTTGATGCAAAAAAATACGTATCTGGCCCGTTAAAACTCTAAATATTATAAACTAATCAACGTTATTTGATGCCGCCTGCCGGGTATAGGCCCCACCTTCTTTTATCTTTCCTTTTCCCTTTTCCACATGACATGATTGATCCACCTGTCCCTATTACTTATACATCCTTTTCAAATATTTTATAATTTATTCCTTCCTTTTAATTTTTTTATTTAATTTAAAAAAAAAATACAAATTTTTTTTTTTTTTATTCTTGACATGCCATCGACGTCCTTCTGAATTTGAAATTGTCTCAAGAATCAGTAGTTTCACGAATTCCAAATTTCGCCTGTACCCCATTAAATACACCTTAGTCTCTAGTCAGCCGTCTCAGCCACACCAATCATCAGCTTCTGACTTCTAAGAAAATTTTACATCTATAACTCAAAATTTCACAGTTCAAATAAACAAATCTCATCGTCTTTCCTCCCCGACCCTGCACCCTCTCTCTCCTCTCCTCTCTCCCTTTCTCCCCCCTCTCCTCCCTCTCCCTCTCTCTCTCTCCCTTTCTTCCCCCCCCCTTTCTCCCCCCTTCCCTCCTCTCCTTCTCCCACCCTTCCCTTCCCTCCACCCACTCCCACCTTCATTTCTAAATTTCACCTCAACTGTCATACGAGACAATGCACACAACACATTCTCCCCCAACCACACGCGATCACTGAACTCTAACCTTCCCATTTTTTCACTTCTTTTTTTTTCTCTATAAATACTACATATTTCATACTATTTTTCATCAAATTGCATTTTTAATTTCTCCTTTTCTCTCACAAGTTCACTCAATTTTCTCACATTCTTTAATACTTCATCTTCTTCCATCGCTCTTCACTTCTTCATATTACACTTATTATTATCATGATACAAAATTGCAAATCGCTATCAGACTCCCATAATTCTGATTTTAAATAATTCTGGCTTCGATCCTCCACCAAGAATATTTCTCCACCTTTACTTTTCTTTATTGTTTGTTACATTTTATTTTGATTCATTTTTTATATAATATTTTATTAATAATTTAATATTGGAGCACAAAAGATGCGCATCTTCTTCTTCTACCCATGTGCATCATCGTCGCAAAAATTTAGCTTCAAATATAATAATTTTTTTTATGTATCATAAATAATTTTAGAAAATAATAAAAGAAATAAAAGAAAATAAAATTTGTAGCAAACTCTTAGTGTGATCAAATTTTAAAGACAAGTCATCTAAAAAGACATACCACGTATAAAGCAAGATAACGTAGAGGCTAGAAATTATATGTACTGTAAGAAATTAATTTGGAAACTTAAAAAAAAAAATTTTATGATTTAGCTCCGTGTCACGAATGAATTATCGATTACATAATAAGAAATTTAATAACCTTTTAATACGATGGAAACTCATGAATATTCGTAAACAATTCAAACATCGATTAATCCTCAATCCAGCCGCCGTCCAAATACGCAAAAAGATGTATTATGAAAAAATTTCAAATAGAAAGAGAAAATTTTAAAAAATATTTTGCAAATTTTGAAGTAAAAATTTGTTTAACATCTGATATTTAGACATCTTTAATGCATAAAGGCTTTTATGTGACACGTCATTATATGATACACGAACAAGTAAATGTTAATAATTTCATTTAAAACAATAAATACTCCACATAATGGTAAAATTTAAAGAACTTTAATAAATGGCGAAATTATAGATTAGTATCTTCGTGATAAAATATTTACACAACATTGGGATAATGCTTCTAATAACGACAAAAGAATACAAAAGCATTAAAAAGATTTTTACAAATAAAAGATGATCACGAAATTATTTCACGTACGTTGTCACACATATTTTAAATTTAATTGTAAAAGATGAATTAAAAAACAAGTTGATGGCACATTATAAAAATTAGAGACATTGCATATAATATTAATTGTTCTAAGTAAAATGAATTATTTTTAATTGTTGCAAAATTGCAAATATGAAAAGAAAATATGTTTAGATATACCAATTAGATAGAATTCTACTTATAAGCTTTTACAAAATATTACAAAATATAAAAAGCAGAAGACAATTATACTAAATTTAACTATATAATAATAATAAATACGTAGATGCTGCTGACAAAGATAAATAATTGCGATCGACACATTGCGAACCTTCTACGATATCTTTTCAAATTTTGGATGCTTCAACAAATATTTTTATCTTGTGTATTATTTAGCAATAATCGGGTCATTATCACGAATACTTGAATATTTATATGGTCTTACAAAATTATTTAAGTTATGAAAATTTTGTGATACAATTTTTGCAATGATAGAAAATATTAAAAATATTGAGGAGAAATACGGCTGATTTATTATATTGGTTTAATTGTGAATGCAAATTTAAAATTTGATCTTTCACAGATGAATGGTTCTGAAGTTATGATAGAAGATGGATAAAAATTGAATTAAAAAAATGAAATAAGTCGTTATTATATATTTTATATAATATTTTATAAAAGAAAAATATGGAAATGATATTAGTTTGATAAAATGTCGTGTAATATTTCGCTTATATTTTTGTAAAAGTACTTTACAAATGTTAAAAGTATAAAATGCAACAATGATTACTAAAATAATATAGCTTTGATATAGATAGATATCTTGGTGTATAAAAGCGATTAGTTTGAAGATGATGAAGATTTTGAAATTTTAGAATGGTGGAAAAAACAGATAAAATCTGCGTGTTATCTATTATTGCACGTGATGTGATAGCGGAGTGCGCGTGAATATAGTCGCATCGGAAGCTGCTTTTAGTACAGGTGGAATAGTGGTTATAGTGATGTAATTTGTCATGAAACAATCGAGCGATAATGTTTAAAATATTGGAATTTAGGATAAGGGTGCATAGTCGTATTCATTCTTATTGAGTATTGAATCACAGAGGAACTTAGAATTTAGCAACGTGAATGGATCAATGATAATTCCGTACTAGAAAATAATGATTAAAATATTTCGTTAAATGTATATTGTATTTTATTTTAACACATGGTTGAAAATCTGAATGATTAACGAATAAGTAGGTGTCATTACTGGTTGGGAACAGGATGTGCCAATTTATAGTGATGTAAAACTTTTCATGCGTTTTTAAGTATAATTATATTCGATGAATAAAATTTTTTAAATGAAGTATTTTTATTTTGAATTGTTTTTAAACTACTTTTATTTTTATTTAACTTTTGAATAAATTTAAATATAAAGCTAGCTACTGAGTAGAGATTCGGGTTTTAGGGTGTGGCCTGTCAGGCGGCTTTTTAGGCGGGGCCTGCGGACCAGACCCTAAAAGCCCATGGTCAGCCAGCCAGGGCCTAAAAATCAAGCCCCGCTCTTGCGTGGTGCTTTCTAAGCAGGCTGAAGCCCCGGGCCAAACGGGCGCCAGTACACGAGGAGCTTTAAGTCCCAACAAGCCCAGTGAAATTTGAAAGGAAAAGGTCCTAGTTTCTTAAACTAATGGCGGTCCTCTGATTTTAAAAAGAGCAAAATATTCAATAAAATATCCAACAAACCTTAGATATTGGATCATAGCTAACATATATGATAATATCCAAGATTTATCAAGATCGTAGCTAAGATTTGTTGCACCCTTTACCTAATATTTTACTCTTTTTATTAAATATTTTTAAAATCAAGGAGTTTAACCTTGGTTTTAGGTCTTTAGTGCTTAATTTTTTGAATGAGGACCTAATAATAGTTTACTTTTCCCAAAATGAAATATCCTCCTTTCCTCAAATACATGAAGCATTATCACTACTATCCAATTAAATACATGTTTGTTACCTATTTTCTGATGTTCATTCAATGACTTTTTGTTTACCAAGAAACAATTGAATTTCCTGAAGGCAGGTGGATGAAACAAATATATTCCAAATTCCCTGGGATGGATTTTACAGATTGTAAAGATATTGTTTTAAAGTATTAACTTAATCTGGAGTCTTCTCTGTGGTCCCCTTCACTCACTCTATGTGTATTATTATCCTGCAAAGCAAAAAGGCAAAAGAGATCCAGTCAAGAAAAACTGAAACATCTAAGATAAGAGCCCAGACTCACAACCTCTGTGGCTTACCTTGATGAGGCGAAATACTTCATCTTTTATCACTGTCTGGAATCCGTGCTGGAACTAAATTCTCAAAGATATCTCTAATGATTTGTCTGAATTTTTGTTTTCACAAGGGCATCACAGCTTTGGAACACCATGAAGATGGCGGCTCCTGGGGCTTTGGTGCTACGTTTTGGGGTTCTTGATGTTCGTTTTCAGGTCTGAAGAGCCTATGGGGAGCACCAGATGATATATAGCAAGTAAGAAAGAGTAGATTTTCGGTAGGAGGATTGAGTACTTGATAAGAGCTGGCAGGGAAGCATGCAGTTCAGCTAAGCATTGGAAAATCCAATTGAGGAACTGTTCTCTTGGTAGCTCCAGAAGTAGTTCCGCCTGTGAGACGAGGATATGGCAAATTCAACATGAAGTGAATGGAATTGGCATCAGGAGGAATGGGTATCACAGCTGCACCAGCAAAGGAAAAGGCGAAAGAAGTATAGTTGAATACCTTAATCTGATTCTCCTCAAAAACAAGAGAGCACAATGTCAGAAGTCATTGAATCCGTTACCAGCTTGAAAACCTTTTTATTCATTTTGTTTTCATGATAACCGTCTTTTCCTGAAGCATATATCCTAGTAATCCCAAGATCCGCTGCCAAATTTCTCTTCACGCAAAGCTTTTCAATAGAACCTCCATTGAATAAGGCTCTTTCCCATATTAATGACGCAGATTCTCAGTGAGTGCATCAAACTCCAAATCTCCTCTTCATGAACTTCTCAGCTTCATTAATTATTATTTCCATAGGGTTCTCCAGATAATTTATGTACTCGGAAAGGGAGATGAGGTTTATATTTATGTCCAACTGGCATAGAAAAATTAGGAAAAGAAGTAGAAATTAAAGGCAGCCAGCATACACCATAAACGATTCAAAACCCAATTCTTGGCTGAATTTTATGACAATCAAAGGAAAACTGAATGTTTATACAGGCTAATCTTAAATATAGTACATATTTGTCAATACAAAGAAAACAAAAAAGGATGCACACAGGTTATTGTTACCATAAACACAATAATGGTTTGCAGGGATAAATATAGGTGTCTAGATCAATCATTATCTCACATAAGAATCTAACGTAGCATTTGCTTTTTTATTTTTTATGTTTGGTCATAAAACTCTATAGACATTTGGCTCAACCTCGGTCTCTTTAGTACTTAATACTATTAAGTATTGAGTTGTTGATGCCCTTTTTTACTTGAGTCATTGCAGCTTGATTGCTTTAACAGTTTAAGTTATTTTTAAATTGTTTTTAACAACACTTTTGTAAGATAATTTTTGTCTTAATGGACAAGTAAATTTTTTTAATGATTAATTTCATTTTTATCTTAAATCATAAATCAAGTTGCTTTAAAAGTTTAGTTTTAAAAAAGAAGAAAAGAAAAACAAAACTAACTCTAAAGATCAATTGGGTTATCATTATGATTATTACTTAGAGCATAAAATTTATTTGGACCATATTGAAGCAAGGAATTGGATGGTTGATATTTTGATCTAAGCATTTCCTAGGTCCCAGTATGTTCAACCCTCTGATTCCACCAATTGCATTTCATATCTCACGCTAAAAGTTGTGGCATTGCGTTGAGATTATAAGACCGCCTATTTCTCACAAACATTCAAAAACTTCTTCTCCAACATTAAAATCCAAGAACTCTATAGATGAATTATCAAGAACCACATAGATATATAAATAAACACCTGAACTGATTGATAAAAGGAGCAAGAAATAAGGCGGTGCTCTTCAACCCTGAGAAATCAAACAAAGAGAAAAGACAAAAGGATGGTAAGTACAACCAGTTAGAGTGAAAGTAGCAAGCCATTTCTGTAAAATAAAAAATTATTAAATAAACCAAATTCATTATCCATTTTTCTCCTGATTGGACATAAAAAATTACGGACAGTTGTCATATTGTGTATTTAAGAACCTCTTTCAAATGAACAAACCATAAATAAAAGATAAAAACGAAGTTGAAAGAATTGAAAATGACAGCACAAGCTTAAATATTATTATCACGACTCATCAACCCCAGTCAATCCCAACCGCTTAAAAATAGAGTCCAATCCACAGAGGATCACAAACTGGACATACCTTTGACAAGCTCTCAAAAAGCATTTCAAAGAAGAGATCAATGCCTACATTTCCAACATCCACATTTATCCTCACCAAAGGTGTTGCAAAGCCCCTTATACCCATGTCTCTCTCTGCAAGTTGAAAACCTTGACCAAGGTCACGACATTCTTCAAGAGCTGCAAGTCTCTCCTGAAGCGCAACCAAAATTGTGATGTTTTTTCCTTAAGTCATAAGGAAACAATTAAAATTTATATTAGAGTAGGCACAAATAAGTGCATGCGAAAACAAACAATCTTTTAAGCTAGAAAGAATCCTCAAAGAATTTAAGGTAAAGCACAAAAGATAGAGTATAAGCCATATTCAGTACACTTGATAACCTACAAGGCATTTAGATACCAGTAGAAAATGAGACATTCATGAAATAGAACGTACCAGTGCTTGATCAGACAGCAGTAACTTATCAGGGTAAAATAAGTATGCATGAGCTTCCTTATCTGCACGCCCCACTCTTCCACGCAACTATTAGATTTCAAGAGGAAAAAAAGGAAAACATTTATAGTTTGTTTCATGAATAGCAATCATAACACAAACTTAATGAGCTAGTATACATCAATTTGAGTGCAGAAGACTTAAAAAATATTAAATACATTATATGCATCACAGAAAACCTCCAAATCAGACAGATGGAAATGATCATCCAGGCAGTTGGTTGCATTGGAAGCCAAAGAGTTTTGTAATGATCCATGGGTCAGTAAGCCCAAATGATATGCATGCAACAGAATTACTTAAACTAGATAGTCAAACTACTGGAACTGTAAGCAGTCTAGACTCTAGTTTCCTAAAGGCTTGGTTTTCACTTTACAGAGAAACACAATGGATCCTGAAAATTGAAATACTGTAAAAGAAAAATACATTTTAGGTTCACAAACAGATTATATAAGGATATGTATTAGATGTTGTGTTAGATAAACTCTCAAAATTGTTCTTGTAAGAAACAGAAGATTTGTCTTCAAACAGTATACTGGGAGAAGAATTCTACCAAAGAAATGGAAAATAAACACAACTCTTAAACAAAACAATATGAGCCCAAGAAGAGAGAGAGAGAGAGTGTATTTCATACAAACAAAATATTTCTCAAGAAAATAATTTTTTTTTTTTTTTTTTTGATAAGTAAAAAGAGCATATATTAGAAAGAGGCGCTGAAGCGGCCCAAGGAACGAGAGAAAGCTTACCCTTTACAAAAAGCCAACCATAAAGGAGACAACAACCCTCAAAAAACACCTTAAGAGCCCACCCAATCAAAAAAATGAACAAGGTTGACGGGGCCATCAACAAAATAAACCTTGGTCTTCGATCAAAAAAGATGTACAAAAGAAGACTTTAATCTTTGCATAGACAAAACCTCATCCCTAAATACAATACCGTTCCTAGCCTTCCAAACCGACCAAAGATGCACTAGGGACCGCCCAAACTTTTCGCCTATCTTTTGCAAGGAGAGAACCCTTCAGCTCAAGAGGAATCCTAACCGAAGCGGGCAAAACCCAAGAGACACCAAATAAAGAGAAAAGCAAATCCCACAGGACCCTTGTCATTGTACAGTGAAGGAGGAGGTGGTCCACAGTTTCTTCACTCTTTTGACAAAGGGGACAACGGTTGGCAAGAGAGAAACCCCTTCTCTTCAACTGGTCAAAAGTTAGGATCTTTCCCCAAGAAGCCTTCCAAGCAAAGAAAGACACCTTTGGTTGGACACAATTCTTCCATATACACTTCCAAGGAAAAGGGCTAACGGATCTTTGTTGTAGCACACTGTACATAGACTTAACAGAAAACATTCCACACTGTACAAATATTTTATTAATTAACATCAGCCTAGTTAGTTAGAAGGTTTGAGAATGTGCTCCATGAATTGATCATCTTTTAGTTCAAATTCCACTCTAGATTGGTGTACCATTTAAAATGTGCTGTCACAGAGAACTCTCTAGTTGTTTGTGTCTGTGTGCATCTTCAATAAAATGGGACTTTGTATGTGAACCACAATTTTAAATTGTAGCTTGCTTTAGGGAGAAACTATGGCCAGCTCTGCATTCTGTAAAACAATAAATCCACTCTACTCCCACTCCTCTCTCTTGCCCTAACAAAGAAATTGTCTATTTTAAATTTCTTGTTATTCCTAATATAAATAGTTTTTAAAAAGGCACCAAGGCGCAAAGGCCTCTTGGAGCCTTGAGGCGCAAGGCGTACCTAAGGCGCGGGCTTTTGTGAAGTGAAATGTAACCTTGGATGCACATCAATTTTACAAAATATGATCCAAAGTATGATTTGATTTAAAAAATTAATGATTCCTAAAATTTAAAGAAAATCTCAACGAAAAAAAAAGTGAAATTATATAAATTTCAATGTATAATTAGAAAATTTGAGGATGAAAGTGTTTTAAGAAAAAAACTATATGTTGGCCTAAGGGTACCTCTAATTAAGAGTTTTGATGATAACAAATAAGGTAATTAATAGTTACTAATGGTTTACATGACATGGAGTGATAGATGACAAGCGATTGTGAACTTCAAGAATAGATCTCTCATCCAAGTTTGAATCAAATCAAGTTCAAAGTAAAAGCTTCAGAATTCCAAAGTTTCAAAGCATACTATGAAGACTTTGTAGCAGGAATCCTTGTAAGATGATAGCATTCTTTGCTCTTAGGATATTATCATTTTATCATACGTCACTCACAACTCGGTTTAAATCCTAAAAATTGCATATCTTTAAAACTCGAGTTCGAGCATAAAATATAGGTTCATAATCTTAAAATGTGCTATTGAAACACCTAAAGTTTAGAAACGTTTTGAATAAAAAACACAAGAGTTTAAGCATTTCTGGCCAATGTTTTCAAAGGCGAAAGTGTAAGGAGAGGCAAGGCGTAAGCCTTTTGTGATAACATTATATAGTTAATAAATGTTTTATAATATATTAAAAACAACATATTTAATAAAAAATAATAAAATATAATTGAAATTTTAGGGATATATAATTAATATCCATTTTTTCTAACTTATAATAATATAATTTATGTTAATAATTTATTTCAAATAATTTATTTGAATGATTATAATATAAAAATTAAAATAAATTATAGTTTTTGAAATGTGGATAAAACGTTAATATCCATTTTGAAATAATCATCTTAAAGAATTTTCCCATATAATTTTCCAAAATAAAATATTTGTATTTATCAAAAATAATTTATTAACATATTTTTAAAACTATTTTTTTAGAAACAAGTTACCAAAATATTATAGAATTATCCAATATAAAAAAATATAATTATCTAATATGGAAGATGGTATCAATGTATTATGATAAGATACAATTATCTAATATAAAAATATAATTATCTAATATAAAAATAATTTATTAAAAAAAAAACGCCTTTTGCCTTGAAGTGTGCGTCCCCAGCGCCTTTAAAACAGTGCTTTCTAGAATTCGGCCAGGCGGCGGATCCTCCAACGAGTTGATCGGTTGTGGTTGCCGGTTGAGCCCAGGTCCTATTGGCTACTAGCAAAAGCGGAGATGCGTGTCTCGTAGTCACAGGTCGGTAAGCTTTGGGCGGTCGGTGAAAGGGTTGACCGGTTAGGAAATGGCTGAGTTACGAAACTCAACTGGTTGGTTGTAGTAGCTCATCTATAGATCCAAAAGAGCAAATGGTCGACCAGTTGAGTAAATGGTCCATTGGTTGAGTAAAAGGTCGACCAGTTTAGCAATTGGTCAAGTCCAATGGCTATAAAGCGGTAACCTGCAATGCATTAAATGCACAACGACTAGTGCATTTAATGAAATGGTCGACCGGTTGGCAGCTTAATTTGTTGTCGAGTTCCCACTCTATAAATAGCGTGCATTAAATGGGGATCATTTAATGCTATGAAACTTGTTGCATTTATTCTCCTAACCACCATTTCTCTAATCAATTCTCAATCTAGATTCTTGGTGCATTCATTTCACTTGCATATTCTATAGTGCACCTTTGTGTTTATCATAACTTGAGTTGTATTTTATCCATCTTGAGAGCTAGAGAGAAAGAGTCTCATTGAGCATTAAAGAAGGCTTCAAGTGTGAATAGCTTGAAGGATTTGTGAAAAGCCCATTGAAACCAAAATCCAAGTGTAAAAGGGAGAAGCTCGAGTTAGAGCTTGACACTATTGGAACCCTCACCGATTGAAGGTTGAGGAGAAGTGGACGTAGGCAAGGTACCAAACAACTATAAATTCGAGTTTGCACTTTTTATCTTTATCTCTTTATTTATTGTTCTTGAATTAAATTGAAGATTTCTTATTGATTTGCAAAACATTTTTTAGAAAACCAATTCAACCCCCCCCTCTCGGTTAGTTTGCTAAGTCATATCTCACGTTCACTATAGTCTATAAGGGGTGCCTCTTTAGTAAGATGCATGTCTTGGAAGGTGAGGCGCTATAACTACGGTGTGGTTGTGCTTTCACTATAGTCTATAAGGGGCGCCTCTTTAGTAAGATGCATGTCTTGGAAGGTGAGGCGCTATAACTATGGTGTGGTTGTGCTTTGAGCCTTAAGGCGTGCCCCTTTTAAAACATACTAATATATCTAGTTTAGGGGGTACGATATGTTGTATGCTAGATACTTGAAGGGCAAATGCTCCCAAAAGAGGAAAGATGTCACTCTTTTTTTTTTTTTGATCGAGTAAAGCAAGGAGAAAGGGCAAGTTAAGAGCAGTAAAAACAACATCCCCACCCCTCTCAATCTAAAGCCCAAATAGTCAACAACATCTAGTACAAGTGGGGGATCAAACCTAAAAATAACTTAGACCAAGACCAAAGACTACAAAGAAATAATATCTTAGTCTTTGAAGTATGTATTTCAAATGATGTGCTTCTTCTTTCCTTCCAGAATTGTCCTAAAAGAATAAGAGGCAACACCTTGCCTTTTCCACTTTTATCACAAGAGAATCATGTCATCCTAAAGCATCCTATTTGACCATGACGGAAGCGCCCCCAATGCCAAAAAGGAAAACATAAGATGTCATATTACCCTTATTTTGAGACAATGGATTAGGGAAAAAAAAGAAACATTGTTTATCAAAGACCACTCTCATCATTAAATGATACAAGGTTAAAACTGTCAGTAGTCCTCCCAAGCAAAAAGCCCACTTACAATGGCACCTAAGAGTTCCAAACCACACTTGCCAGAAGCAAAATTGTTCTTTCAGGTTTAAAATTTGTGCAACAAGCTTTAAAAGAGAATTTACCATTTTTTAACCTTGTATAGATCACCTTATCTTCCTTTTAGCTAACCCCTTTCATGCCTTGAAAACTCATAAGGAAATGCTCCATAACATCCATCGCCTAATCATTTTAAGACTTTAGAAAGTAAGGCACTTAAGCCCACTTCACTGTGGGTTCCAAACATACAACATTAAGCTATCCTTTGAGCGACAATAGAAAAAAGAAGGAAACAGTATACAATGATTCATTACCACATGCCACTTGTCCTTCCAAAATCCCACCTCACCATTACCAACTAAGTAGGGAACTCTACCAACCAAAAGATCCAAATCCTTTCTAGATGATTTCCATAACACTACCCCCTAATTTTCTCTCATTTCCTTGCATTGTCATCCTTTATCTTCCACCCAGCACTTAAATAACCTGCTTCCATAAAGCCTTCTTATCCTTAGCATGCTGTCAATTCCGTTTACATAGAAAGGCACTGTTAGGTGTAGATAGATTCCTTAACCCCCAATCCACCATTCCACCCTCACTTATGTATAAGCAAACAATGAACCATATTAAATGAAGTTTCTTCCCAAGGGTCCTCCTCCCTGTAGGAATCCCTTTGAATCTACTCCAACCTCAACTTGATTGTCCTCTAAATGCAAAACAAACACAAATAGATAGGCAAGATATATGAAGTGTTCCAATTGGGGTACACCACACACCTTTGGAGATATACCATCTCCATAGGTGAATAATCATAACATCTACAGAAAAAGGTAGAAACAACTTGTTAAGAAGATAAATTAGGATAACTAGAATCACACATGCAAATACAGAATTCCTTAGTAGGTAGGGCTCAACACTCATTCAGGATTAAAAATATTTATATTCTCAGAAGATGTTTAAAATTCCCAAAAAAGTTTCCAAATCAAATGCAGAAACTTATGCCTATTCGAACACAAGTTTTCAGAAAAATTTCTACAATTGCTCTTCCAAGCTCAAGCCTCAATGCATCTCTGGGAAATTTTGAAAAATAATTAAAGACATAAGGGAAATGGGAAAAGAAAAAAAAAAATGAGACTACTCAATTTTATTATTTATAGGCCAAATTGTTGAACTTCCTGAATTATGATAGTGTTGGCATTCTGAATGTCAAGTCCACTCTCTACAATATTTGTGCATATAAGAATCTTAATTTCGCCTTGAGCAAATCTATCCATTGTTTCCTCAAGCTGCTTTGAATATTGCTGCAAAAATGCAATAGCATATTGTATGAATGATCATCAGAGCAGTAGCGAGAGTGAACAGGTATGGCATGAAACCAGCTACTTAACACAGTTTCCTCTCCAAAATATAAAGTTTGAATCTAGTAATCAGAATCAGAGCTGGTGCACAAATTACTCTCAGGTAAGAAACATGAATAGACTTTTCAGCAACTGACAAGTAACATGCACAATGATTAACATAGTGTGGCAGCTTCAATACTACATAATGAGTATACCAGGACTGCAGAAGGCTGGTTCTTTTATCAGCTCAACTTTCTTATCAAACAGATAAGCTACCTCCAAAGGCACCATGGTAAAACTTTTATTTTAAAAAACATATAAAAGAAGAGGTTCAAAATACCACATTGAGATAGATATAAAAGGTAAAATTGTAAAAAAGGTTTCATGCCAGTATCTAAGATCCTAGATGGGCAGAAGGAATTAAACAAATCAAGGAAACCTACAACAATAGATATTCAGGATGAAAAGTCAAGGACATGTTAAAATTCTAACCACTAATAGCATCTAATGCAGGTTGAAGCATGTCTTGATTTTCCATGATGCATAATCAATTGCTCAGGTGTACTCATCAATTACCGGTTCCCAAAGAGAGAATCGTCTCTCAATCATTTCATGGGTCTCGAGTTGGAAGCTGGGCATTTTGTCATGCGAAATCATAGCCTCGTAAGTGTTGGGTCTATTTGTATACTTGGATTCCTCGTTCAATGAACCAATCAGTCTGCCAAGAGAGGTGCCACACAGCTAGAGATTTTTATAGTAGATTTCATGCCTCCACGAGTTTTACATTTTGAGGTACCTTGTTGTGCCATTTTGGTTGTTGCAACTGTTTTCATCCCTTCATGTTTGTTTCTGTATTATATACTGCCAAATTAAAGGATAAAAGCGTTAAAAAACTTAGGGTTCAACTTGCTCTCTCTCTATGAGAGGGGGAAAAACTTGGTTTGCCATCAAGGCCAAATAGTTTGAGATTGTGATAGATGAAAAGGGTAAGAAGTTGAGGGGTTGTAGGGGGAAAAACTTGGTTTGCCATCAAGGCCAAATCGTTTGAGATTGTGATAGATGAAAAGGGTAAGAAGTTGAGGGGTTGTATCTGGGAGAGATGCAAGGGCATCATGTCGTGGATCAAGTTCGAAGATCTAAGTCTTCAGCATCTGCTTCAGGGCGTAGAGGTTTGCGACAAGGCTCCTCAAATCAAGCTTTGGTTTGCGAGTGGAGGAGGAAGGCGGGACGATCTGAGAGCTTGAGCGATGTTCGAGATAGCGGGTACCTTCATCCCAGATGCTGCATTAGGGATATAAATTCGAAATGGTTGCTTATGTTTTCCTAGAAGGAAAAAGGTTCTGTGAGGGCTAAATTGTTAATGAAGAAACTTAGATATGCTTAGAGTGGCAGTAAGGAAGGTTTGGGAAAGAAACGATTGTAGAAAGCATCGTTGATTACGAAGAGGGACTCCTTAGAGTCAAAATCCTTCTTAGGCTGCGGTGGGACCCAAAAGATCGAAATTCCGATGAAGGCTGTTAGAAACAACTCAATGGGAGTTACTTCTCCGAAGTGTCATCCCCACAGCTAAATGGCGTACAGCGAACGAAAATTAAGAACCATTGGGTGGCATTAGAGGTGTAAAATGTCGTGTTAGGGGTTTTTGGGTAGCATGTTGACGAAGCTTTTGAGAGAGAATGAAGAAGAGGTTGCAAAATAGCGGTTGGTGGCTCTTGTTCCTCTCATGGCTATATTATCCATGTTGTAAGTTTAAATTATATTTTTAATAAAAACGTGAATTATTAAAATGGCGCCCCGAATTTTGACACCTACCATTTGTTGAAGCTAAAACTTACATTCATGGTGCAGAAACACTGTCGGGGGTTGCGAAATGGCATTTTGGCACGCCTTACAGCAGCTCCCATTGGAGTTGCTCGTGGGAGCCAGAGTGGGAGAGAGGAATGCGCGGAGAGGGTAAAGCAACTAGCATGCTGGTTGGTGGGTCGGTGGGGAGGAGGTACATCCTCGTTGTCGGAGGTTAAGTCCCTAAAGCGAAGGGCGTGATCGGCCTGGAAGGTTAAAGGAAGATTAAATGTGGTGGCATTGGAAAGAGGGATATGGCTTTTTGAGTTTGAAACTTCAAGAGAAGCGAAAAGGATTCTTAGGAATGAAACAAGGAGGCTTAGGGGCCTCTCCATTCTCCTTAAAATCTATAGACAAGAAGAAGGTTGTAGAACAAACAGAGATACAGTTGAGGTTGTGTGGGTTAGAATGTTAGGGTTGCTAATGCATTTGTGGAGTCTTCCTATCCTAAAAGGATGGATGATAGCTATGGAGGATTTTTGGCAATAGACGAAGACACGACGTTTCTTTCTGATTTTCGATGGGCCAAAATTCGGGTTAAATGGGACGGAAAAACCCTTCCTCAGTTCATCGAGGTGTCCGTAGGATCCCGCAGGTATGTGATTCAACTTTGGTGGGAGGTTCTGCAAGTGCCATTAGACATCCGGAAAAAGGAGATGTGATGAAGAAAGATGAAGGTGGGAATGCATGTGCGAAAGGGAGAGTGAGGCCCTCTATGAGCAACCATTTGCAGGATAATGAAGGGATAATCGAGGTCCCATCAAGCAGAGAAAGGATGTCCTCTCCCTTGGTTCGGATGCAAAGTGGAGAAGTTGTCTAATGTCGAGGTTATGCTTCCTTGGTTTATTACCCTAGCACCAAAGTGGGATTCTCAGGTCTTTGGGCCTAATGATGTGGACCTTTCTAAGGCGGACGAAACCATTTTAGGGCTTTCAAATATGGGGCCACATGTGAGCTTTGGGCCTTGAGCCCCTGATTGGATTTGTTGCCCAATGACTAAAAGCCCGTTAGTTAGGCCAGGCAGCGCCCTTATGGTAGATGATGAAACTATAAGAGTCCCTCTCCTTTACGGACAAGGGATGCATCCTTTAGAGACAAAGCGATCTATCCGCGAGGAATTCAAAATTGGTTGGAGATGGAGGTTCGAGAAATTGCCTTTAACGAGATGACATTAGGGAGTTAATTTTCCCATGGTAGAAATGACGGGCATGACGACAACCCCTTTGCTCGATCTCCCTCTCCTCTCTTCTCTGTTTTCGGCCGACCCTCGATTTATGGGGGTTCTTCAGGCCTGGGGGGTTCTTTTGGGTCTAATGTGGGGAATATGGAGCCACTGAGGATGGTGGAGGCTGATGGTAGTGAGTGGGGAATGGAGTATGGTGTTAGTGAGGTTTGGAGCCTTCGGATGCTTTGGGCGAAGCGGAGGAGGGACCCAAGGAGGATAATCATCGGGCAAAGGAGGGATACTCCATGATTTCAGAAGATTCGAAGTATGAAAGTTGGGAAGATAGTTGATTGGTTAAATTCAGTGAGTTTTTGGAATTTCCAACAGTAGGCTTCAAGAATGAGATACTCGACCTCATGAGAAAATTGGTGGCAACATAACAACAAGAAAAAGGAAAGGAGTATACGACAATATCCAGATGCCAGCGGGAATTAAGGAAACTAGAATGCTCCATCAATTATAATGGGAAGGGCAAAATTGTAGGAGGAGGTAGAGATAGGGGAAATCTTTTATTGAAGTTAAAATGAAGATAAAAATTATTTCTTGGAATGTTAGAGGGATGAATGAACCTGAGAAGAGAAAGGTCATCAAGAATTTTATTAGGAGTCAAAGGGTGGATTTGGTTTGCCTACAATAAACTAAGATTCAGGAGATGAACATTGCTCTGGCTCATAGTATCAGAGTGGGAAGGTTCTTGGATTGGAAAACTTTGAAAGTAGATGGGACTGCCGGGGTATTCTTTTTCTTTGGGATAGGAGAAAGATGGAGTTGGTTGAGTCAAAGATCGGTGTTTACTCTATTTCGTACTTGTTTAGAATAGTGGAGGAAGGCTTTCGATGGACTTTTCTTTGGGGTTTATGGTCCAATGGAAAGGAGTTTTAAGGAATTTCTTTGGGAATAGTTGGGAGCGATCATGAGCCAATGGGGAGGTCCTTGGTGTTTGGGAGGAGACTTTAATGAGATTCTTTCTCCCAACGAGAGGCTCAAAGGGGGCAGGCTCTCCCCTGCTGTGAGACGTTTCTCAAAGATTTTGAATGAGCTTGGCTTGAGAGACCTGTCGCTCCAGGGGGGTCCTTTTACTTTGGAAATTCGCGATGGAGACGATGTCTCGTTTGGATGGATTCTTGGTTTCTTGATTAGGAAGTAATTAAGTAAAGTAATCAGGATTCTCCCGAGACTAGTTCAGATCACTCTCCCATTATGTTGGAAGCTGGGAGGTGAGGGGTTAGGTCGAGGCCCCTTCCCCTTTTTAAGCTTTTGAACTCATGTGGTTTGAAGTTTGAGGGGTTGGAAAAGCACGAGGATGGTGGCAAAGCACGAGTTTCATGGTACTTATAGGTTTATCTTGGGCTGTGGCTTCTGAGGGCTTTGAAAGGCATTTTAAAGGTTTGGAATAACGAGGTGTTCGGTAGAGTCGAGATCAGGAAGAAGGAGGCCTTAGGCAAGGTTTCGTTTAGGATGATCTCGAGAAGGAGAGGGAGTTGGCTCTTGAGGAGGTTGAGGAAAGAGCTAAGGCCAGAGAAGAGTTTAAGAATTAGGCCGTTATGGAGGAGATATATTGGAGAAAAAAGTTCAGAGAGCTTTAGTTGAAAGAAGGAGACAAAAATACGGGATTTTTCCATAGGATGGCCAACTCTCATAGAAGGAGAAATTTATAGCCACAAGCTGCTCAGTATCAATGGCAAAGACTTAGAGAAAGGAATTAGAGATGAAGAAAGGATTGATTGAAACTTTTTAGAACCTCCTTTCTGCCCCAAGAGGCTGGTGCCCTCCACTTCTCGGTTTAAATTTTAATGAGATTGGGATTGAGGAAGCCGCTAAGCTTGAAGAAGGATTCACAAAGGAGGAAATCTGAGCAGCTATTCAAGGGTTCAATGGGGATAAAGCTCCTGGGCCAGATTGATTCCCCTTGGATTCTTGGTCTTTTAGCTAGGATTTTGTGAAGGAAGAGGTGTTGGGTTTTTTTAAGGAGTCTCACAAGCAGAGTAGTTCGTCAAAAGTTTGAATGCTACCTTTCTGGTCCTAATCCCCAAGAAAATGAATGTAGAGGACCTCAAGGACTTAAGGCCCATTAGCTTAGTGGGAAGTCTCTACAAGATTCTAAGTGTAAGCTAACAGGATAAAGAGGGTTATGGGCATGATCATCTCCCAGTCTCAAACAGCCTTTGTAGAGGGACGTCAGATTCTAGATGTTGTTTTGATTTCCAATGAGGTTGTGGACTCTATGGTGAGAAGAAAAGAAAGTGGCTTGATTTGTAAATTGGATATTGAAAAAGCCTATGATCACATTAGATGGAAGTTTGTCTACCAGGTTATGGAAAGGATGGGCTTTGGTAGAAGATAGCTGAGTTGGATTAAGTAGCGTGTTTCTAAGGCGTCGTTCTCGGTCCTATTTAATGGCTCTCCAACAGGTTTCTTTCGGTGCTCGAGGGGGTTGAAGCGGTGATCCCTCCTATCTTTTAGTGATTGGTGTGGAAGCGTTGGTGAGTATCTTTGAAACATGCGGAGTGGAAGGAAATTTTCTCTTTGGTTGTAAGATCTTAGATAGGGGTGGTGAGGAGTTGATCATCTCTCACTTGGATTTCTCGTGATGACACTCTCTGATACGTGAAACAAGCGTTGACTGACTAAAATTCATGAGTTAGTCGCAGTGTGGTTTGAGGCCAATGAGGCGAAATTAATTTAAGCAAGAGTGATATTATTGCAATAGGCCCGGTTAATAATGTGGAAGAGTTAGCCAGTGAGATTGTGCGGAGTGGGATCCATCTCTACTTCGTATTTAGGTCTCCCTCTTGGGAATACATTAAGCCGGGATCGGTGACTTATACGAGGAGGAAAAAGGAAATCACCGACCACGGTGATATCTTGAATTGATAGTATCTTGCCCTAGAGAAGGATGGACTCTTGTTATTGTTTCTGGGTTGAGGGCCAGTTTGGTCTTTTCATAGTTTCTAAAAGTTGTTGGTTAGGGTGGGGGAAAAGGAGATATTGGGGAGTGTCGGGGAAGGGTGAGAGCATTGTTTTTTTTGGCTGGAAAATAGTGAGGGAGGGTGGAAGCGGCCTCAATGCGCTCTGAGTGTGAATAACGGAGTGAGCAGATGAAATCTTTCCTTCACATTGTTTGCATTACAAAAGTGTTTCTATAATTACGCTACCAAATTTATAAAGGCCGGGAATATCCCATCATTGGTATCAGAGCCATTTCTTTTCTCGGACCATGGTTACCATAAAAGGCTGGCATCTCGGGTTGAGGCATGGGAAGCACTTTGGTGTCGTTGCATTAATTTCGCGAGGTAGATGGGATCGATTTTACAGGTCTGACGGTGAATCCAGAAAGAATTAGCGGTGGGGATGACTAGTCTCACCTCGAGAACACGAGTCGTACCCTTGATGAAGGAATTCGGGGAAATCAAGCACCTTACTGTAGAGAAAGGTAAGACACTTTGTCTCCACGTCAGCAGTGATAAATGACTCAGGCCCTTCGAAACATCGTCCGGTAATTTGGGGATGAGGTTGGAAGATCTTCACTTTCGTTGAACCACCACATGTTGTCGATTATCAAAGCACCTCCTCGGCCTTGAGCTTCCCGTTTCGAAGCGGTGACCAGATGGGTGGATTTTCGAGTCGAAAGGTATTTTGAGGTCAAGCTGACCCTGAGATGAAAAATTACGGCCGTGTTGGTTTGTATGGAGGCGAAGCCACAGCATAATCTGTTGGGAAGAAGGGCATCGTCCGTTCAATGGGTGGGAGGAGTTCAGGCGTCTATTAGCCGGTTTCAATCCGGCCCAGAGGAATCTCCACGAGCAAGCGATATCCCTTACTTCATACCTCCTGACTGTACAAAGTCACAAACTGGCGATTCGAATGTTGTCGGCCCCCTCAAAATTACCAAATCAGTGCTAGAAAAAATTTGCCTTTAATGACGGTCTGACCCAGGATATCGAGGGCGAAACTCACTTATTTGAATCCGACGGGTTTAGTGGGAAGATGAGACGGTATGAGATAGAGGAGAAGCAGGGGACCACAGGGGCTTATCACGCGGGACGCTGCGCCTCGGTGGCTTAGCTCCTTTCCCGAGCCGGCGTGCAACTCACGTGGCCAGTTGTACCAGCTGGCATAGAGCAGCGCGAAACAAGCGCCACCCGTTAATGCGACTTACCCGATCCGTTGGGTTCACGCCCACACAACTCCCGCGCCAACTCCGTACGCTGACCCAACGCGTCTCCATGCCCGTTCAAAGACTCACGGTCAAATGCGGGAGAAAGAAAGAGGGCCCGTGTTTTGATCTGCGATAGAGGTTTCGCCCGAACCACCAGCTATGGCTCGCCTTCTAGTGTTGTGGGTCACGAGATGATGAGAAGAGGATGGAATCGACCCTCAGTTTATTAGTTGGCCGTGGGAGGGTGAGCTCGTGATGGCAGGCTACGGCTGATCCCTCTGCATCTCCTCCGTGGTAGGTTACGCGCCACGTTGATGAAGGTTGTGAGATTAAGGAACGAGAGGTGATTGTGTTGATCGACTCAGGCGCCTCCCACAATTTTATCTCTGAAAATATTGTGTCAGAGCTCCAGCTAAGATGCGATCCGACCCAGAAGTTCGGGGTTCAGATGGGAAACGGGGATGAAGTGAAGACTTCTGGGGTGTGCCGGGGGCTCTGCTTACAACTTCTTGATAAATTAAATGTTTGATTTTTTCCTTTGAAGTTGAATTTACCTCCGTGTAGTCTTGGGTTTCAATGGTTATGTGTGGGGTTGATGATGTGAATTGGAAATCTACGCTACGAGTCACTTTGGGAGGGTAAAGGTCGAGATCGAGGGACCAGAAGCATCGAATCTCAGTATCAGCAGGCGGTTTGGTTCGTACTAAAGCGTGAAGATTGAGGCATTTTGGTGGGTTGAAATGACCACGAGAAAGTGAGACCGCCGACCCGCAACGACCTTGATTTACCCCCTTTCCTCTTAATGCTAGCGGTAGCGAGTATCGAACATCTTTGAGAGCCGATGGGTTTGCCTCGAGTCGATCGAGGCATTCCATAATCCTTGAGCGGGAACATCGCCCGTCTCGGTGCGACCACTGCGGAGTACCCGGTTGCCAAAACGAAGTGAGCGGTTGGTGCGAGAGATGTTCTGGCGGGAGTGTCATTGACCTACTAGTCCTACTCGGCCCGATCTTGTTTAGTAAAGAAAAAGATGTGGGTTGATTTTGTGTATTTCACGGAGTGCCCTTAACAAGGTCACCACATGCTTGAGATAAGTTTCCGTCCTGTCATTGAAGAACTTTATGATGACAATATATTCAAGAAGATATTTGGTCCGCACACTGTGGTGATCAGTATCATTTCCTACCGATGTGTCAAAACAAATAGTCTTGGACATTACGTAGATCTTATTAATTATGAATTTAGTGATGCCTTTGGCCTCACTAACGCCAAAGAACATTTCGCCACTTATGAATGATATTTTCCGAGCACCTTCGCTGCTTCGCCCTAGTATTCTTCGACGACATTCTCGTATATAGCACTTCTAATCGAAAGATCTTACCATTTGCAAACAGCTTTTCGCATTCTTCTCGTGGCACCCGCTTATTTGTTAACGCAAAAAAATGTGTGTTCGCGCAACATCGGATTGAGTATCTGGGCCACATTATTCACCCGGAAGGTGTCTCTGCCGACCCTAGCAAAATACAAGCGATGATAGATTGGCCAATCCCTAAGTCACTCAAAGCTCTGAGAGGATTCCTCGGCCTTACCGGGTACTATCGTCGTTTTGTTGCTAATTATAGTCGCCTTTGCTCGCCATTGACTCAACAGCTAAAAGATGCCTTCCATGGACCGAGAGGCTACTTGGCTAGCTTTCAACCAAACCGGCAAGCAGGCTTCTCGCCTAGCCGTCCCGCCGGATTTCTCTAAGCCCTTTGTGGTAGAAACAGATGCTTCAGGGGTCGGTCTGGGTGCAGTATTGATGCAGGAGGAGAAGCCACTAGCTTATTTTAGCCACAAACTCAGCCCACAGGCTCAAGGGAAATCAGTGTATGAAAGAGAGTTGATGGCCATGGTGTTAGCACAAAGAAGCATAATTTTATCTATCGGGCAAAAATTTTTGGTACGTGATCGACGTAAAAGTCTTAAATATTTGCTAAGCAACGGTCAGAGAAGGGGAACACTGACAAATGGCTACCGGGGTTCTTAGCTACAACTCATCTCAAGATAAGCCGAAAAGACACACTGATGCCTTCCAATTCCTACAGAGATGACTTTGCCACCATCTCACCCCCTTCGCCTGGATTTCGAGACATCGCCAATCGCAGTCAAGACCCTATTCGACCAACATCATTAAGGTAATCATCGAAACCCCGGGCTGCATATCCTCACTTCAGAGCCGGGACTACCGCTACAAAGGCCGGTGGTCCCGCCGCCACCTCCCGCTGATCCACCATATTTGCTCGAGAATTCCATCAGTTCCATGGGTACGGCAACCACTTTAATTTATAATCGCTCTCTTCTTCGGAGTTTCATTGAGAGGCATCAAGAGAGACGCCCGTAATTTTGTTTCTAATTGCGGATGTATGCCAACGCCTGAGGCACACTTCAGCCTAGGCGACGCGCCACACGCCATTCCCCCCACCAAGCTCGGGATGACATTTCTATGGACTTGGCGTAGGGGTCGCCTCAAGTCGAAGGGACGCCACACTATTTTAGTCAGGTGATAGACTGGGTCTGGGGCACGCATTTCGCCCCAATACATCCTTTCTCCGCTCCACAAGTGCCTGCTGTTCTTCATGCAGATTATCAAATTACACCCGTGATTCCCTTAGCATCGCGGTCGATCGGGACAAGATTTTCGGTGCACTTTTGAAGTCCGAAGTTATTCAGATTGCTGGATCCACCTTCGGCTAGCTTCACCACTGATCTCAACGGATGGTCGTGATCGAGAAGTCAACCTGTGTGTTCACTTTATGTTTTCACAGATAAACCTTCCCGTTGGTTAGACTGGTTAGCATGGGCTGAATACAACTACAACACATCCTTCCATACAGCAACAAATATGACTCCCTTTAAGGTAGTCTATGGCCGGGATCCACCTCCTGTGATTCGCTATGAATGGGGATCTACTGCCAACCAAGAGGTGGAGTCAGTTTTGCTCCAGCGTGATGCTATCCTCGCAGAGCTCAAGAGCCACCTACACCGTTCACAACAAAAGATGAAAACGCGGGTAGACTCTACACATCGAGAGGTACAATGGTCACTGGGAATTCAGAGGAGTGTCAAGTCGCAATTTTATCGACAATCATCCCTAGCTAGAAGGGTGAATGAGAAGCTTTCCCCTTCTATGGTCCATTTAAAATTCTTCAAAAAATTGGTCCCGTGGCTTATAAATCAAGGTTCGACACCGCCATTCATCCGATTTTTCATGTTTCGCTCCTCAAAAAGGCAGTGGGTTCTCAGGCAGTTTCACCATTTATTCCTACATCTCTATCGGCAGACATGGAACTTATAGTGCAACCCGCAGCTGCTCTCGTATCCGCCCTTCCATAGCCTGTGTGCAAATGGACGGGTTCTTATCCGCTAAGCATGACTTACAAATAAAGACTCAAGGAACTCTTTGAGGTAATCCAATCCCGCTTCTAATTTAACCTCGAGGACAAGGTTAATGTTCGGTATGGTAATGATAAGCCCCTGATCCAGTGACTTATGCAAGGAGGAAAGGAAATCACCGTACCACAGTGATATCTTGAATTGATAGTATCTCATTCCTGGGAGAAGGATGGACTCTTGTTATCAAGCTTTCCGGGTCGAGGGCCGCCTGGGTCTTTTCATAGTTTCAAAAGTTGTCAAGTCAGGTGGGGAAAAGGAGATATCGGGGAGGCCTGTGGGGAGAGGCATTGTTTTTTCTGGGCCGAAAATAGTGAGGAGGGTGGAGCACCTTCAAAATCGCCTTCCCGAAAGTGTGAATAACGGAATCAGCTTCAATGAAATCTTTCCTTTCAAGTGTTTGCATTGCAAAAATTGTTCTATAATTTCACGTATAAAGACTGGGAATATCCCATCAAGCTCCTCACAAAGAGGTTGGGATCTGGGACGTTGCGTAAGAAAGATTCCGAAATAGGTTGGCTTCTTGAAAAAGACAGTACATATCTAAGGGGGGGAGGTTAACGCTCATTCGCAGCACGTTATCTAGTCTTCCCATTTATTTTTTATCTCTTTTTCGTATGCCAAAATCAGTTTGTGCTAGACTGGAGAGGATCCAAAGAGAGTTTCTTTAGGGAGGGAGTAGCCTTGAGAAAAAGTCTCATCTTGTTAAATGGTTCACAATGCGCACAGAGAAGAAGAAAGGGGGTCTTGGGCTAAGAGGTTTCTCCAAACTGAACAAGGCGCTACTTAGCAAGTGGTGTTAGCGGTTTGCAAATGAGAGGAATTCCCTTTGGAGAAAGGTTATATGTCAAGTTTGAGAGGGGACTGGGGATGGCACTTGTAGTGGTGTAGGTTTATGGAAAGAAATTAAAAAAGAATGGCCTCTCTTTCATCAAAATGCGGCATTTTCCTTAGGGGAAGGCAAGAGGGTAAGCTTTTGAAAAGACGTGTGGTGTAGAGAGGAGGCGTTGTGCCTTACTTTCCCTACACTATATAATATGATTGATCACAAAGATGCCATGGTTGTGGATGTGTGGGATGACAACAAGGAGGATGGGGGGTGGCTTCCAATTTTTCTGAGGTCTCTTAATGATTGGGAGTTAGACATGGTTCAAAGTCACGATATCGATCACCGGCTCTAAGGGTCCTAAAACATATCGGTATTAGTGTATCAGCTTGGTATCTATCGATACAAAAATTAAGATATATAGAAAGCTCTAAAAATTATAAGATATTATATAAATTATTCAAAAGTATATGTAATTGAGTGAGTTAAAAAATAATAAAACAAAATTTGTTGCATATTATTCTCTCAAAAAATTATTTACATTATCGTATTTAAAGAATTATAAAATTATAATATAATTATCACTATGTGTATTATAAAACTAATTAATTTTATCTAACAAAAGCAATATAAAAAAGAATTATAATTATTATAATATATTACAACAATAATATTTATAAAAATATAAATTATTTCCGTAGTTGATATTAAAAGATAATAATTTATGTTAAGTTAAATATTGATGTAAAAGTAATTTGAACTTATCTTCAAATATATCTTTAAATTAATTTAAATAAAAATGATTTTTTTTTTTGTTATTTGAGATAATTTTTCGTTAAAATTTGTCATTAAAAATACTATAATTAGATTAATTTTTATTTATAATTATAATTAACTAAAGTAATTTTGTATATAAAATTGAAGATAAAAATTAAAATATTTCTTTAATTAAATCTAACTTATATAAATATTATAATTAAACTAAATTCACTCGTTTAATCTAATCACATACAAATATAAATTGAGTAGGAAATTAATTTCTCAAATACATAATGATGTTTTTATATAATTATAATTTCAACCTCTCCTTCCTTTCAATGCCCTTCAAATTAACTTCCTCCCCTTCTTCGCCGCCCTCCGCCCATTTTCGTCCTACCACACGCACTACTCCCACTGTGACTAGCTTCCCCGATTGTCTTCCACCAGCTTCCCCGACCGTTTTCAATTGTCGACTTCCCCATACCGTCTTCCATCACCGGCTTCCCCGACCGTCTCAATGAGGGCTGTGCGTCAGCTTTTTCACTACAATCGCTATGACTACCTAGGGTTAGAAAATCCAGTGGATCCTAGTAAGGGTGTTGATTTGGTTCTTTAGAAAGAGATATCATATTTCTATGAAAAAAATGATTTTTTTTGTTTCTATGGGTAAGAAAGGATTTAAAACATACAGAATCGTATTTTTCTTCTTTTGTAATTTAACGAGTTAACCAAGTTAACTCGAGATCTCAGCTGAATCATCCAAATTTTTCCGATTTTATATCGAGTCGTTGATTGTATCATATACAACATCAGACTCGGTGCGGCCACCTTCGAGGCAGATACGACTCGGCCGAGTTGTACCAAAATCAGCCGAGATTTCGAACCATGGAGTTAGAGGAGATGGAAAGATTCCTTTATGCTCTCCATAGGCAGAAAATCAACCCCTCGAATGATGATAAGCTCCTGCTGAGGGTTCCAAGGACGAAGGCTTTTCCGAGAAGCTCATGTACAAGGTTATAGATCAGTCGCCTGATATAGTGTTCCCTTTTCACTCTATTTGGAATCCAATTGTTCCTCCTAAAATGGGGTTTTTCACTTGGGAAGGGGTAAAGTGATCACTTTGGATTAGCTTAAACGTCGGGGAAGAGACAATAGAGTGTGGTCTTGGGCAAATTTGTATAGTGTGGATAGCACGAACTCTTTTTTGGATTTTTTTACTTTGTTGGGCTGTAGATGAATTTGTTGGTTATTTGTTTAGGTTGGTAGGCTTTTCGGGCAAAGAATTTGTTATGTTGTTTCATGCTGGTGACTACCATTGAAGAGAAGTCACACGAGTGGAGCGTGACACATTAAGGTCGCGTGGTTGCTATCGGCGTGTAGATCGGGCGATGACGAACCCAATGGTGGGTTATCAATGAATCGAGCAAATTTAAAAGTTCACTGAGAGGTTTTCCAAGCAAGGCGTATGTCTAACAAATGGATAAAGAGGATTCTAGAGCTTCCTGGGATGACGGTTTTGATGGCCGGAATAAAACAACCATTAAGTGGTTTTTCGGAATTGAGAACATGGCGAAGCCCTAACCCGAACCTTCCATAGCTCATAAAATGATGCTTTTCTTATTGATTGAATGAGTAAATTGAACATTATAGGCCCTACCTACTTATATACATCAGGAAGACATAAAAAGGAAATCAATCAAGTACAAAAAGGAAGGAAAAATATTGTACAGGAAATGAAGCGAATAAATCAAAGGATATTCTAAGAATATCCTATGATTTTCAACACTTTCAATGTACTTCTTGAAACCTCTTGGTTCTTTTTTGGTCAATATATTGCTTGTTATAGATAAAAAAAAAAAATACTGCCAACTTAATAATGTTGCTTTAACCGAGGATTGCAACACCCATACGACTCAAAAAAGGAGAAGACCAGCTGCGCTATTAAGCTTACCTTAGAATAGTGGAGGAGGATGTGCTCACTAGATTTCTCTTCATGTTTACACATGAAGTATCTACTCACAGATGTCCAACCTTGCCTCTTATCGTCCATATTCATCTAATTCTCACAAGCCTCATAGAAAATCACACTATCATCAACAAACCATCAGTTTAGATGTTGATGTTCATTGGAAGTAACTAATCTTATTTCATATGATTAGGGGAGGCTCGAAGAAGGGGGAAAGTGGTAGAGGTAGGACAAGAGAGGTTCCAGATTAAGCCCCATGTACCAAAAAAGAAAAAGAAAAGGCATGAGTCAACAAGGGATGACTCTAATGGAGACAAGTTTTTTTTTTTTTTTTTTGATAGGCACTCTAATAGAGACAAGTGGTAGCCACCTTTGAAAGTTTACCACAAACGTAAGGGCTCCAAGGCTCAAGCCTTAATTTGACACTCTTTGGATGATAAAGAGCCTAGTTGGGATCTTATATAATGGGTTGGTTGTCCTTTTCCAATGGCTTTGATTTTCCAATGGTTGTAATTTTCCAATGGCTGTGATTTTCTATGATTGTCATTTTCCAATAGTATTTATGAGGTCCTAGAAATCAAGTCAAAGTTGTTAATTTCAAGTTCATTTACTAGATGGTAGTTCCAAGTGTAATGGGTCCCTAGAATCACCTATATATATGGTTGTATTCAGTCATGGTGCATAGGGTTATTTCAATCTCTTTGTGTGATACAAAGATCCCTTGGTGTGAAGCCTTGGGTTTCTAGGAGTGATTCCTAGGGTTTTTTCAATCTTTTTGTGTGATACAAAGAGCCCTTGAGTTATTTTAATCCTACCATGTTCTTCTAGCATTTTCTTTTTGGTGCTGCATTAGACTCCCTAAATGGTATTAGAGCCAAGAATGGCATAAGAAGAAAATCAAACTGACCATGAGATGGTGTGAATTGAAGGCTTGAGAAATACCATACAACAACAAAAAGTTGTTCTCAGAATCTCAATCCCTCAAATTTCATTTATATGCACACTTTTTCTGCACATTGTTACAACAGATTTTGGGGCCACATGGTGCTCAATCAGAATGACTTTGCCCCCATCCCTTGATTAAAGGTGATTAATCTTAAGTAATATTGAAGATATCAGACATAAATCCCAAATTCCGAAGGCATAAAATTCAAGAAATAGTAATGGCGGCCTCTAAAATTCTGCATGCTATGCCTATTGATAATTAAATAATATTTTCTTTCAGGGCATAAAAAAAAAATATCCTAGTGTTTTGGCATATAATATAATAAATCATAGAAGAAACTACCTTGCCATGTGCGATAGCTATTTCAACTTCTGGAAAGGAGCATTCAAGAAATTTCATCACTTCTTCAAGTCCTGCAGCAACACATATATATTTCAATGAATCGAGAGCGAGAAACCAAGACAAAAGGAAGCACTAACAAGTAATCTTAGAAAGGATCCACCAAATCTTATACTTGATGTTCATAATAAGTCTTTAGGATGAGAGAGTGATAGCAAAGTATGGTGAGACGATACCAGAAGAAAAGTATATAGTTTTACACACATAGAAAATTATTAGTTATTTAGGCTAACCTTTAATACGAGGCAAAACATAGAAAACTTGGCCACCTCGGTCCAGCTCAAACTTTATTGCCGATAATACCTTCTCTTTACTGTATGCTGAAAGATGAGCTGGTGATGGAACTCTTTCTGGAGGTGGTGTTGAAATCAAACTGAAAAGATAAAATAAAAATGTATTCTAAATCAGTGAAGTTCACAGACACAACGAATTAAGTGAAATACCCATCTTGGACATACTTTGGATTACATTTTCCTTTTTCTTTTTTTTTGGTTGGCATTTTATGAGCACCATTGACTACAAACTATGTTCATATCCATCCGAGCTTTCCAAAACAAACAACATGATATTAGTAAACTTATCAGCCTCTTTTTTAAGCGACTCACCAGATACAGTTAAATCTAGTTTGTTCTATAACTTTAATGTATTCTTCAATGCTCACTAAGGATAACAGTATCCAATCCATTTTCTACAAGGCTGCCAAATTAATATCGCATGCTTTCATCAGATTCAGGCACTCTTTCTGCACTCATTTAAGGTTTTCTGCATGAGCGTTTCATTGAGTTCAAGCTGCATAATATAGGGATATTTGGCTTTTCTTAAGACTTTTTATTGTGTTTGTCTTTCTTTGGTATGGTTTGTTTAGCAAGAGAGAAATGCAAGAATGTTTGGAAACAAAGTGGGATATATTTTACTTTTACTCATCTTTGTGGGATTTTTGTACCAAAAGCCTTTTAAAGGGGTTCCTTCAGTTTTACTTCTTAATTGGGCAGCAGTTTGTATTTCTTAGTTTTAGCTTTGGTTTTGTAAGTTATTGTACTGTAGAAAGGAAATCTCTTCCTTCTCTTGTACTTTCTTCTTTTGTTTAATATATTTTTCAGTTTCAGATTAAAAAAAAACTTCATATATTAGAAATTTTATGTTCATCAATGGCATCATTCAGCAACCTCCCTTGTTCTCAGGTTTACCATGCAAAACAAACGAAATATGTAAATCATATATCAGCTCAAGTACTGCACGAAATAAGGGTCGGATCGAATCTTTGGCAAGCATGTTACCTAGCATCACGAAACCCAGTCAACGCTAAATAAAGGGTTCGTGGGATGGGTGTTGCAGAAAGAGTGAGAACATCAACTGAAGTTTTAAATGAAGCAATCTTCTCCTTCTGTTTGACACCAAACCTCTGTAAAACAACAAACATATTTCTGAGAGTTAGATGCCAGAAGCAAAAGTTGTTTAACTTATATTTCAATGTAAATAACACTAAACCAGGTTAAGTAACAGGTGTATGAAAAACACTTTCAATTTACTTTCCATTTACCCTCCTTAACGCATGGAGGTTGAGTAGTCCTTTCAGATACACACACACACACACACACACACACACACATGCATACATACATGTATACATACCTACATACATACAAATATGTGTGTGGTGTACGTGCGTAGTGCGTATGTGTTTGATATCTGATTTCAGTAATGAAAAATGTTATCCTTTCACATTAAGAGCATCTCCAATGCACCAGCCTTTTGATTAGCCAAAGCCATTTTATGGCTGAAAAGTGAAATATTATGCTCCAATGCATCAGCCTTTTGCTTAGCCAAATTTTGGCTGAGCAAAAATTTTAGCCAAATATGAAGGACTACTATAGCTAAGCAAAAATGGCCACCTCAGCATTTTTCCCTCCAAATATGAAGAACCCCAAATATATTTTCTTTCCCCATATTTTCTCAGGAACCAAACAAGGGAAGTAAAAAACCCCCACATATTTTCCTTAAATGAGTGCAGAATCAAGACAATTTCTATCTTTGTAAAAGATCGGGCATAGAACAAAATGAAGCTGAAGGAACCAAATCGAAAGGAAACAACATCAAAAACCCTAGATCCAAAGCTACTCCCAAACCAAATCTCCTAATCAATCTCTAGTACCTACTAACCAAACCGCTCTACACGATCACAATACAAAGCGTAGATCCGAGGTCGCGCAAATGCATCTATGCACAGAAAGCCGTATCTATAGCGCTTTGCGAAACGCTACTTTTGAGTGGCACACAAAGTAACCCGTTTCACAAGAAGGAGGAGGTTAACGAGCCCTATTAGACTCGGCTAACTGGAGAGTGAGAAGGCGACACTGGTCCATGGAAACGACACTGGCCCGGCTCCTAGCTTCGTCACCCTCGAGATCATCGTCTCGTAGGAATTCAAGAAATGGATATTCTCGAAGGACCTTTGTACGTATAAAGCTTAAGGAGGGAATAGCAAAGAGAAGTTCCTGTCTTCGATCTCCTTCTCGCCCTCAAAAGAGAAAACTCTTCAACTTCTCTTCCATTCTCTTCATCAACAAGCAGGGTAAGGTTGATGGCAGATAGGTATGGGATAGATATAATTACCCGTCGCTTTTTTTTTTTTTTTTCAAATCATAATAACTAAATCCCAATATTAAAACGCTCTTTTAAACTCTATATATACACACATATTTTTCATTCTTCCTCATATTTCATTCTCTCTCACATTTCTTTATTTTTATTTAGTTTCATGCTACTTTTAATTTCTTCATTCTCTCTCACATTTCATTCTCTCTCACATTTCTTTATTTAGTGGTTTATTTACACTTTATTTTTTTTTAAAAAAAATTATGGCATTTTCTCAAACGAGAGCAAAGCGGGGAAAGTCATTTTCAAAGGTGGAGGATGAGAGATTATGTATTGCTTGGCTATGTATTAGTGAAGATCCCAAGAATTGGTGTCAAAGTGTAAAGACTCCGCAATTTTTAACCGAATATTTACTAATTTTATGAACGACACGAGTGGGGAAGAGCAACGGACTTTATGTTCACTCCAAAACCGGTGGGACAAAATCAGGCTATGTTGTAACAAATATCGTGGGTGCCTCGCACAGATACAGAATCGCCGTCAAAGTGGAACCACACAAGCTGACAATGTGAGATTTATATTTTTATTCATTTCATACTACTATTTATTAAAAATTTCTAATAGTATTTATTTTTCATGGGCAGGTTACTTCAAAGCAAAGTTATGTATCACAATGATACGAAAAACCTTTTATTTTTGATCACTGGGCAATACTAAAAGACAATCGATATGGTGGATTCTGAGTCTCTAAAAGAACCTATCCCCAATCCCTGATGCGTCCCAAACTCTCGACCATCAATATCTCTTGACTCAATTACGATCCTAGTCCCAGACGGTAGTATTAACTCCCACAAGAAAAATAGTGCCTATTGGAAGAAAAGCTGAGAAAGCATCACGTAGGAAGAGTAACGTATCAGAACAGAATAGCGGTGAGTTTTTAAATTTATTGGATGAATTTAATCAACAAGTACGCAATTCTGGGGAGAAGAAGTCTTCTTTGGTAGAAAGAAAATTAAATATTGAAGAAAGAAAAATTAGGTGCATAGAAATTGGGTGTAAGAAAAGGAATGTATTTATCTACTTAAAACGAATTACGAAAATCGATACTCCAACATGGACCTCAAATGCAACGCATTATCAATTGCAAGGATTCAGATTATGGCTAAAGTTCTCGTGACGCTCAAGCAAATTCTAATTTTAGTATTCCTTCTTCTCCCGATTTATAATTTATGTATTTTCTTATATTTCCTATTAATGTAGTTTATGTTTTTTTTTTAATTAATGTAGTTTGTGTTATTTTTTTTAATTAATGTAGTTTATTTTTTTTTTTATTAATGTAGTTTGTGTTATTTTTTTTAATTAATGTAGTTTATGTTGTTTTTTTAATTAATGTAGTTTGTGTTTTTAAATAAGGAGAGAATCTTTCTTATTTATCATTTTTATTTAATTTTTTTATTTAAACTTTTTAATAAATATTTTTTTGTTATTTATTTATTATTATTATTATTTTTAAATATTAAATTTTAAATTGTGAGTTGGTGAATGTACCATAAAGAGTTAATGCAATAATGAAATTTAGGTCAGGTTGGAATGAGGGAAAAGTGGTTACAAAATATGTATATGATCATGCATCGGAAAGAATTTTAACCTAAATTGGGTTAGCCAAAAACATCAGAGTAGCCAAAAATAGCTTTGGAGGAGAAAATGGAGGATGGTGCATTGGAGATGCTCTAACTACTTCACGACAAGCAACAACAGTGACAACACAAGGCAGAATTTATTCTTCATTGTCAACTGAATATTTCAATGAGGGTGGAGAAAGATTCCAACAGAAATCTGAATGCCCATAGGATTTGTATCAAATTGCAGAATGGAGAAGTTGGATTAGGATTCAGCCCCAATTCCAGAATCTGGAAAGATTACTTAGACAAGGTTCCATGGATCCAAATAAACAGATAATGAGAAGAGGACATGTTGCAAATAAAAGTAAAGAGAATTATGAGCCAAACCTGTTCCTCATCAACCACAAGAAGGCCAAGATTACTATAAACAACACGATTTCCAAGAAGTGAGTGAGTTCCCACAATAATGTTTAGATCACCATTTTTAATCCTGCGCAGATACTCCTCTTTCTCAGCTTTAGTCTGCATATTGTAAAACGGTGGGTAGTTTCAGACAAAAGAATTACATGATAATGAACTGAAATGATGATGCTATTTTTGTTGCTGAATTTTCAAGATGAAGCAATCAATGATCCTTATATGAAACTTCCTATGAGCTTCTTAATGTTTATTATTATTATCATTATCATTATCATATTATTATTAGTATCATTATTATTCACAAGATATAGCCCCTTCTTGCAAATCAGAAAACATAAATTTTTTCTGCAATTCAGAAAAATTACAAGCATTTGAGGCACGAATTAAATGAAGTGAAGAAAAGTGTAGAAGGGCAACCCATTTTCAGGATTTAACAACTCATGGAACTTTTGGGAGTTAGCTGGACACTACTGTGGTGTTTTACATAGGATAGAAAAGAAAGTTCTTGATACCATATAAGCATGAATTCTTCTTAAGTCTTAATCTCATAGACTTGTCATAAAATCATAAGGGCTCTTTTGGGTCTAGAGCAAATAACATCTACACAGTTGAGTGTGGATCATGGCATTCACCTAAATCTCCTCAACCTATAGTGTTTTTTCCTTATTTTATTTTTCCTTGCTCAAAACAATTTTTCAAAAAGAAAATAAGACGAAATAATAGTGACTGGAAATTAAATATTTTTGTTTCCAAAAATGCCACATCACAAGGTCTATAACAAGCAATGGTTCATGCATACCAGCATGCCATAGAGTATAATAATTCATACAACAAGAAACCATATATCAGAAATTATTGGGAAACTAAGAAGCATATAGACAATGCCAGAATTAAGGAGAAAAAAAGATTGTAAACAGCTTTCTTCAGGCATAGTTGTTAACCCTGCATGTCCAAGAATCAGTGAAGAAACATTCATTCAATCAAAAGAAAAACAAATGAGTTGGTGACAGAAGCACCAGACATTGAATCACATTGGAAGTGTAGATAGAATGTGTTAAAAATAATCAGGGAAGAATTGTATGCCAATGTATGTGAGAAGATAGTACTCTAACAGAGGATGCAACTGAAGAAAGTTCCCTTCAAATGCTACGGTGCCAAGGGGCACACTGATGCTTGAGGAAAGTTGACAAACAAAAAACAAGAATTATCTCTTATGCACTGCTGATAGTATATATATATATATATATATATATATATATATATATATACATAGTGTAATAGGCTATGACTTTCAGCATTTCAATTAATGTTAAAATAATTTCTAAAGCACTGCCATGTAAAATTGATCACCAGATAGAGACTGATCATGCAGGAATCAGAACAATTTGATGAGTCGAAGAGAGTTGATTAATCCAACACCAAATTTTCCAATACCTGAAATCTACTCAGAAGTCCGACCTTGATGTGAGGATAATTATAGAACCGCTCAGAAATAACATCAAAATGTTGTTTAGCTAAAACAATAGTAGGTGCCAGAACCATAGCTTGCTTCCCTGCTGAGACCACACAAAATATTGCCCGTATTGCAACTTCAGTTTTGCCAAAGCCAACATCCCCACAAATTAATCGGTCCATAGGAGTTTCTCTCTCTGTCAAGTCCTTCTCAACATCAATGAAAGCCTGTAATGGGGCCTAAACAGTAAGAAGGAGAAATAAAATCCAGAAATCCATCTATACTTGAAATGGTTCAATATCTTATTTGGCTATAACCAATTACAAGGACATTCCAAGACCTATTGCAATTAGAGAAGAATTTACGTAAACCCAGTAAAACCAATGTTGAATGAAAATAGTAAACATCCAAAATAATTGTGTGGGAAAGAGTTACTAAAACCTGCTTTTGATCTGGGGTTGGCTCAAAGGAAAACTGAGCTTCAAATTCAGCCATGGCAGGACTCTTTGGATAGGGAGGCCTTCTTTGTCTCAGTCGATGCAAGTACAGCTCCATCAAATCAACAACCATTTTCTGAATGGCAACCCGACCTTTTGTCCTTCTCCTTTCCCATACACTAGTATCACTCAACTTGCTCAATGTTCGGGGCCTTTTCGATTCATTTGGGCTGAAAAAACAACAAAGTATCACCAAACAATTCAATCTCTGGCACATCTAATACAGCCTCTGCACGTGTCTACGATATTAATAGTAGCAGTAAAGCAATAATGTGGATTTCAACAGAAAAACCTTCTCCCTAGCTGCAGTAACAAAAATCCCAAACCGATAAACCATAAAAGCATCAAATTAACAAACAATGTAAAGGCTTGTAGTAAAGGAGATGCAAGCATTCTCATATAACTTGGAGAACTTACAGATTATATCGATAAAGCATACGAGAAGCTTGCTTCACAGGAAGCTTAGCCATTCCATCTGCATACTCTATAAACACATACTCGATTGGGTTGGAAGAATCCTTGGGAACGTCCAACTTAATCCCAACAAATCGCCCAATACCCACCTTCTTATGCGCAACATAATCTCCAGACCGAAGCGTATAAGGATCAACCTTATAACTGAATTGCCCATCCTCTTTCCCCGCTCTCTCACCCTTCAGCTTCTGCAAACCCCTCCGCTGCTGCTCCTTCACAAGCTGAATGTACCTCTCCGCCTCCTCCGAATCCACCGCCAGAGCCTGAAACATCCCTCCGACTCTGCTCCCGGCGAATCCTCTCGTTCAGAACCGTAATGTCGTCGCTCTGCGGCTCCACTCTCTCCCGTCGTTGCACCGACCGGGTAATCGAAACGCCTTCGGTGTAAACGGCCGTGGTGAGTGAATGGGTGCGTTTGATTCTGGCATGGCAAGGACAGGCGAAGAAGAATCTCCAAACCCTAGGAGACGACCCCAGAAACGAGGAGGAGACATCGAGTTCGGAGACGAAAATGGGGAAGAGATGAGCCTTCGCGATGGCCATTAGAATACAACAGTGGAGCAAGGCTCTATCATGGAGAAATTGAGGTGGGTATGGGGGGTTTGGCAGGGTTTAGCAAATGAATAAAAAAAAAATCAAAATCAGATATTTGTGGAATGATGGCGATAAAATTTTCTTGACTCTGACTCCTAGTTTCTTGTCTGTTTGTCTCCCGCCAAAACGCACCGTTTTTGAGTTTGTTTACCTACCTTTTAAGTTAACCAATTGTTAAATCTCCATTCATTTTCATAAAATTTTGGAATTTCTGAAGCTATCGGAGCCTTAACTATTGTTTGATTAAGTATGAGATGTAGGTGGCGTTTGTTTTTTTTTAATTTCATGCAATAAGAATTTCCTATGTAATCCAAGTCTTAATTAAAATTTGACAAATAATTGACTCACTACTATTAGAACATCTCCAACAGCTAAGAAAATTATCGCAAATTTGTTTCATTTTACTCCAAAATCAATTTTTCGAGATTTAATTAAAAGCTCTAAAATGCCAGTGCTCCAACAATGACCATCTAAGTTTCTGCTATCCTAAATCTATTCAAATTTTATCCTTTATCTTTTTTAATAATTATATCATGTACCTTTCATTCATCTATATCATTCCATACAAAATGCCTAAAAACACTTGTTAGAGATCAGTACTATAAAAACAATGCAGAATATAACAAAACGAGATGAGCATAAAACACGTTTAAAGGAAAATAATTTTTATTAACCCAAGAATACGCTTATATTTAATTAACACGTTTGCAGGAAAACCATAAAAGAATCTGCTTGTAGATCGCGACGCGTTCGATACAATCTCCTAAGCATGCGATGTTCTCGCTAGCCGGGCCGGTAATAATTAATTTGTCTCGTGACGAATGATTCCCAAACAGACAAAAGACTTCCCGTGGTCGGGCCGCCGAACCCGAATTGTGTGCAGAACCCGCCTCAAACGTATTTAAATGAAAAATTTACCGAATATTTTAAATGTGATTTTGAAATGAGAGAAAGTGTGACTCGAGACGACCGCCGATCATTCAGATACCATGAAACTTGAAGGGTCGTGGTCTGCTTTGGCCACTACGAATCAGATACAAATACAGATGCGAGTAAGACGATAAGTCCAATCTGCATCCCACGCAAAACGATGTCAAGGATGCTGTGTGTGTAAAAGGTGAGTTTAGCTAGTTCGAACCCGGCCCTACGGCAAGGGCGGCGCGTGATTTAATCAGCTACGTAGCCTGCGCCCTCCTTCCACAAACCCAAGCCTCGGGGCCTAAACCTAGCTACAAGATGGGTGTATTTATATCCTTTAAAAGTCTTGTTCCCATCCGATTGCGTGACACAAGCCTTTCCACAAGCCTTAAACCTTGGGCTACTGCTTTCAAGCAAATGACGTCGGCAATTTATAATTCACTCCCACCCGCTGAGCAACTAACATATATCTTCATCTCTCAGCTGAGAGAATATTCCCACGCGACCCACCATAAAAGCTTTGTGGGACCCAATGTAATTTTAGCTCAATGATAGCTAAATTATTATGCTTAAACCCATTTTTTCCAACAACACTTCTCCAACTGGCCATATCATTATAAGAAACGAATTTTTCATCATTCAATCCAGCATTGACGTGAGTAATGTTTTTTTTGCTTAGCATTTATAATTTTGTTTTTTGTCTAACGCTTCGAGACGCTTCAGATATCTAAATTCTAATATCTATGTATTGAATATATAAATATATAATGAATTTAAAATAGTAAATAAAAATAATGTGTAAAATTTGACTTTATTTTCATTTTCCTTCAATTTTTTTTATTTATTCTTTCTTTCTATTTTTTGTTTCCATTGTATTATCCTTCAAATTTTATGGGAACCAAACATAGTTTTAGTAAGCTTAAAAAAGGAAAAAAGAAAATTGTTTGTACGGATCAAACAAAACAAATTCAAAATGTTCCATACATCTAGGTTGAAATTGAACAAGATGTTTAGTATCAAAACAGAGAGAAGTACATTATATTTTCTTTTCGATCCAAAACTGGGAAATACAAGAATGGGGGAAACTAGTGAAGTAATTTCATACAAACATGTGAGTGTGAGTGGATCAAGTAAAAATATTCTTTGATCCCCACAATATCTGAAAGCTCATGGAGAAGGCTACCACCACTTGAATGACCGGAGATGGAGACCAAGAGATGCTACCGGAATTCGGAACCGAGTTTTTGGAGTTGGGTGAACCACCTGAAAAACAGTCACGTAAACATGTTTGAGGAGACTGGGTTCTTGTGTGAAAAAAGAACATTGAAGTGAATAAGGAAATGAGGTGCATACTTGAAAGACAGGAGAGGGGGTTAACATGTTGTCCACATTTTCCAGGCAATTGCTGAGCCTCTGTCACATTGATGCCGGCTTGCCTAGCTTGGTTAGTGCCTCTGGTGCTGATCATACTGCACAAGCATTCTGGGTTCGACTTGATCACCGATTTCAGGGGGTCGCAACAACTGTCCGGTGGGTCTTGGCCCCCGTTCAGGTAGTTCAGGCAAGGTGCGAGCTCATTCAGGCACGACGAATCCTGAGCTGATCCCTCCGGCATCAATGAGGCCAACACCATAACAGCAATCCCATAGCATGCCCAAAACTTCAACTCCATCCTTTTTCCTGTCCTTCCTATCCAACCAGCTTGAAACACCCTCACATATATACAGGAGGATAAAGGGTAATGTGAGAGTTAGAAGTTGGTTGTCCAACTTGTGCCTCACCAGTTGACTGAAGGAGGAGGGGCTTGCAGTAGATAGATAGATGGCCGTTATGGCCGTTGGATAGGTGGAACTACTTTGTTCCAAGAATATGTTTACTAGCTAAGGCTATTTTATTTTCTTTAAACACAATACCCATCAAGGAAAAAAACACAAGAAAAAGAAAACGGGTGCCCTTCCAACTGCTGGGCATGCCATGAATATAAGAAAGGGGGCATAGATCTCTTTCAATAGTTTTAATAGCAAGAAATCAATGGAGACTGAAAACAAAGCCACAGCACATTAGCTTACATATTTACACAAAAGTCATCCTTCCATGTTTTACAATCACATTCCAATGGAGGGTTCCAACTCAGGTCAGTTTCCACACTGGAACCCGTATTTGTTCAAAACCTCAATCAGCAAGCAAAGCACAAACTTAGACTCAGAACTGGAGAGCATTATGTACAAAACAACACTCATATATTCATACTAGGGAAGGGGGGAAACAGGATCAGAGCTCATCTAAACAACCTAGAAGCTTCAGTGGCAAGAATGCTCCTCGGTATCAAAACATTTCTGCTTCGGATCAAAACTCTATGCAAGGCCAGAAATGCATTGAGAACTACAGGCAAAACCCTCAGTCGTACCATTGGTTTCTCTGCAGTTGCTGTCCCATGAGCCGGAACACCCACTTCTCTTGCCGAGGGATGCTTCCCTCGATGGGAATCAAGGATTAGGGTCTGACGATTGGGCAGCACATCATGGACAAGTGGGTTGTTTGTGTGCGCACTGAAGATGAACAGTTGAGCAAATCCATCAAGTGCTTCTGTTATCAATTCATCTACGCAGTCATCCTTTGTAGAACAAAGGAAGGATGACTTCTGAAAAATAACATGAACATCAGAGAAAAAAGATCATGAGAACTGCAAAATTGATGCCACTACCACTAAGAATGAGAGAGAATTAGAGTACAAGAAAGTACCGTGGCTAAAACAGATTGAAGATGTCAAGACTTGGGTCACCTCTAAGGGAAGGCAAGTTCCTACAAGAAAAAGAAACATAAAATAAATTATACATAAATTAATACCTAAATGGATGCTTCTATCTATCTCAAAATAAGCGGCAGCAGCACAAACATGAAACATTTACCCTCTATCTCGTTCTTGGGAATTATTAAAAAAATGTTAAGGAAAATAGATTTTCTCATGTTTGATTCACTACACAAAATATGGAAAAAACATATATCTAACTAAAATTAATACATTTTCAAATTATTTAATCTTTATATAAAAAGAAAGAAATGTTAAAATAAGTTTCAACAAGGACATAAAAATAATTTTTTTAACTTCATTTATTTTTTCCTTCTTTTTTTGATTGGTAAATAATTTTTTTTCTTTTTTTTGTCCACATTGGGACTTTAACCTAGGACCTCTCGTATCCTCACCCCAACCTTTTACCACTTGAGCCAGGCTTCAAGGGCTTTCTTTTTCCTTCAATTTTTCTCTTTATTTCTTTTCTAGCATTTCCCTTTTAATTTTCCAAGAACCAAACATAAGGTTATTATTGGTTGACAGAATACTTCACAGCCAACTTCTTCCATCCTCACCCCTCCATGCACAACCAGCAAACACAAACCTCCCAAAACCTTCTTGTTCATACCACATAGCACATCAGCCACGTCCATAACCAGCAAATTATAACAGGCCATACACAACTACCACCATCACCTCCAGTAATTATTTGGCATCCAATTCCAAAAATATCATAAACAGTGATTAAGGAGGTGAGCCAGAAAACAAGACTGCAGTTCTTATATAAAAATGAGAAGATACAAGAAAATAATAATTGTGGTTCCTCACAGAAGAAATTTCTTATAAAGTGAAAAACAGAACAAACATAGAGACAGAGATGAACCTTTTAGCCTTGCTGTTTGGCCTGTTGAGGTTATCCAACATATATGGAGCCCTGGTAGAGCGACAGGGCTCGGGGCATAGGACTTCCCTGGGGGCAGATACTGGTGGTAGATGGACGCCTCCCTGTTCATTGCATTTCAATTCTGAAGCACAACCCAGAATATTATTAAAAGATATTTGGTCAAAGTTAAGGATTCTTGAACAAGTTTCCATCACAACTGATTCCTGCAAATCAAAGTGAGAACCAGTTAGGAGTAGATGATTTACAGAAATAAACTGCAGATATTTGATGAAAAAAGGGCAAGTCACAAGCTAACAGAAAAACCGTAAGCCCCAACAACAGTTCCTCATCAAATTATAGAATGATCAGGGCTCAAATCACCACAGGAAAATGCAAAGATTGCACCCAACCAATGCAAACCATGTGAAACAGTAAGGGAATAGGAAAGGAGTGTCCCTCCAATCAACTCAAATGACCAATACAATCAAATGGTTATTGATACATTTGAACTGCCATTTATGATTCGTTGCACCCTGATCCTTCCACATGCTGACTAAATAAAGTTAGTTGAAGATTCTGAAACAACAAAATCTCCACTTGGGATTCAATTCATTTTTATGCTGATGTGGTTGATTTAATGGTTGAATGTTGTCTAATGCTGAAATCATTCATTTTTTTTGTTATAGTGCATACGACGACTTTATTAGTTATTTCCGTACCATCTTAAAACCGTAGAGACAAAACAATCCAACCAATCTTATTGTTGATGCGCTTGCTCTCCTTAGTGATCCATTAGGTATGTGATCCTGTTCTTAACACTAACAAAGCACCATATCAAATAAAGATCCATCAAATGGTATATCATAATAATCCTTTCATGCTAAAATGGTGCAATTTCTTGGTTATTGGACCATCTTGTTAGTGCTGATATGACACAGTTAATTGAGTACTTCACCATTTTGCTGCTGAGTATGCTGACACAACATGCACTAATTTATGGGTGGCTGCATATGTATACATTTACAGAGGGAAGAATTAGAGAGAAGTGACAAAATAAGATATGTGATGCCCAGAGATCAAATGTGCAAAGATATGCTGCTCATATATAAGATCTCATGCAGCATTACAATTACAGCCCAAGTCTTGATTTAGTTTTTTCCACACAACTAGATATAATCCCATCACCATGATACCTAAGTTTGATTCATTCTGCCAAGAGAAGAAAAAGTAGAGGGGTGATTAGGAGAGGAAGTGGAATGGATCATAATAGATAAGTGCAGCAAGCTTGTGGCTCAAGCATCCCAGCTCCATTTAAATGGCCAAACAGACGACCACTCAGAGACAACCACCATAGACCTCCAAAATCTCAACCCACAATTTCCAATTTTGAAGGAAATAAAAGGAAAAACCATGCCCGGCAAAGATTTCAGAACCCCTCACCAAGGGACAGGGTGCCACCCATTTCTCTACGTTTACAAATAAAAGCACTGGAATTGAAAATAAATATTGAATTTTAAGCACAGAAACGGTTCACAGAATGCCATTGCTGCCTACCGAAGACCTTCATAACGGACATAAAGGGAAAACCCCACAAGTGAGAAGGTGAAAACTGCAGCCCGTAAACACCAACACCAGTTCAAACATACCCAAATAAAAACCACCGGAAATCAAGCAGAATCCTCAAAAATCAGAAACAGAACAAGAAACCAAAACGAGAACCTTAATTCGAAAATAGAGATCCGGATCACGTACAAGTAGATAACCCTAACACAGCTAGAGTGAGAGGGGAAGAAGAGACGGTGTATGGAAAGAGAAGAGAGCGGCAATCTGCACGGTAGATTTTGCAGCGCGGAGCAGGCGACTGCTCCCACTTCTCTCCCTCACTCTCTCTCTCTCTCTCCCTCTCTCTTCTTCCTCCCCTTCCCTCTCTTTCCCGACGCGGCAATTGCGATCTTCGCCGGCGTTTTCAACGCGGCCATTCACTACTCTTTTATTCTCTCTCTGACATCTATTATTATTAAGCATGTTTTCACTGTTTGCACAACCATAATCACTTTACCTTTTACTTTCCCCTTTTACCCCTACCTTTTATCATAATTCTCTAAAACTGATTGTAAACACTAAACAGGGTGAATTGATCAAATTTTTAGACATGAATTTCAGAACTCTAACCTAAATTAAAAAATTTTTTTAGGAGGAATTATGTTAAAGGTGTATTATTGCAAAAGAAAATTTTAATCCAAATTACCCACATTACCTTGAAATATATTATCCCATAAAATTAATAAAAATATGCCCTCCTTCACTAGCTCTTTATTAAATATAAAATTACCCTTTTATTTATCGATTAGTAGGACCACCTAAGGTCATATATGAAATAGTGATTCCCTTTATTGTAATGTTCGAGCTTAAAGCAAAAAATATATATTTTATAATTATTTTAAATCCGTGATCAATAAATCTATAATTATTTTATTATCAAATTATAATATTAGTGGCAATTTTTTTATAAACAAATATTTTAATACTAATTTAAATTATGAGTGAAAATAAATATTTTAATACTAATAAGTGTGTCACTAATAATTATTGTCCCTTTGTTAAATTATTGTCACTAATAAATTTTATTTTTATTATAAATTTATTTTATTCTATACGTAATCTAGAAATGTTTTTTTTTGTCGAAACGTGGAGAAAGAATGTCTAACTATGTGCCTTTGGAATGCACATCTTAACATAATTCTCACAGGGTATTATCAAATTTTGATAAAAATATCCTCATTATTTTTTTATAAAAACAACTACTTATTTTATAATACACGTGTAAATATATAAAATTATAAATAATATTTCCATCTATAATGAATTATTTTTCAAGATAAAATATGACAAAGGGTTGGATTTATAAATTTTGGATTATATGATGTATTTTAACCAAAAATTTATTGTAAATATAAAGATAATTTCAAAAAGGAACAAATTTAGTATGAGTGATTTAAATTAAAATAAATAAATAAATTTGAAACGAAAGAGAACCTTTCATTCATTGGAATGGTATGAGAAAATGGGGTAACTTGTTGGCTTCGCGTTTGGTAAATTTTGAAAATAAAAAAACATTGAAAGAACCTTTAGATCTCAACTCAACTCCAAACTTAATTTTTAAGTCTTATTTTCTCATTAAATTTAAGTTGACATATATGTTTGAAATTATATTCTTGAAATACTAAAAATGATTTTAGTAATTTTCAAAAGCATGATGGTTTATGAATCATTACTTATGCTATTATTATCATTAGTTTATGTTTGGAGGTGATCATCAATTGCGATGATATAAATTCTATCAACACTTGGCATGTTACAGTGTAACAAAATATCATGGCATTTAGTGAAGGTTGGACCCCACCTTTCAAAAATGCATGTAAATCATGCTAATTTTTTTGAATAAATATTTTTTTAAAGAAAACTGACCCATCATCATATTTGTCTTTTTTATGATTCAACACTATATTTTAATATTATTATTATTATTATTATTTTTAAAGAAAAAACTAAAATCTCTAAGCAACCTCCTTTCTCTCTAACTTTTCTCTGTAAGAAAGGGTGATTATTTTTATCCTGAAATTTATTGCGCCTTGAATCCCCAAATTTTATATTTTTATGATTTAGTCGTCGTCTTGTGCGACTATGATTATCGTCGTCTTAAATGCGCGCTACGAGTGTATATCGTCTTGATGTGGTGAGTGGTTATGTTGTCTCAATACTACGGTTTGATTTTCATCATTATGGTGTACCATTTATTTGTCTTTTGGCTATTTGAATGAATAAAGTATATACGATTATATACAATAAATCAAATCAATAAATCAATATACACCCGTAATCCAGCCCAAAGCATATTATACCACAATAATATCAATTCATAGACTTTACTCGCGAAATATATGCATTTCGAAATGCTTCATTATTCTATTAACCTAGATATTATTTCATCATCTATGATTTTTAGTGATTTTGATTTTATATTTATATAGAAATATTATTAGTTGGAATCAATGAAATTATTTTTCTTTTCAAAAAGAAATTATTTCTTTTTTTGTACATCTATTCTTTTTGTATATCTCATGGTCTTTCCATCCTTTATCACTTAAGTCATACCTCAAAAACATTTTATGAGGGTTTTTTTTTTTTTGAAGAGAAGTTGTAATTTTTATAAGTTATTCTTAACTTAATAGAAAAACCAACTATTTTAATTTTTATTTATTAGTTCAGAAAACAAATATAACTTTAGCCTAGCTATTTTTTTCCTTTGTTTGATCTTATCTTAGTTTAGTATCATTTATTTATGTTTGATCTAATTTATTTATAATAAGTCTAAATTTCATAGTTTCAATATATATATACTAGGTATCGACAAGCCTAGAAAATTAAATAAATTTTAGAGAATTTGAAGTAAAATTTGAAGGAAATAAAATAGATTAAATGAAAAATAAAAATAAAAATAAAAATAATGTGTTATTTTTATTTGTTACTTCATACTCATTTTATTTATTTTAACTTATCAATATAAGTATTAAATAATTTTAAAAGATATTTTCAATTTTTTTTAAAACAAAAACCATGTTCAATCATTCTTCATTTACATAGTCTAATATATTAGATATATGAATAATAAAGCACTATTCATCCATTTTATTTTAGGAAAAAATTAGTATTAGAAATTATGAACTTTTGACTTTTCAGATTTAAATCCTAAACAAAAAGTTTACTTTTTCAAATATAGTAATCTCAATAAGACTCTGAACTCTTACCTTATCCAAGGTGACACGATAAAACGACGTCGTTTTGATGTTAAAGTTACAATTTAAATGAAAAATAAGGATATAAAAACAAAATTATTGAAAGTTGTTATATTTAAAAACAAACTTTTTGTTCAAAATTGTCATGAAAAAGTAAATGTAAAGTATCATCTTCCCGCCTTTATAATATTCGGCGATACGAATAATCGATTCAAGATAAATTCGCAGATTACCTACAGTGTCGCAAATTATAAAAGTAGGGTCATCATCTCTTTAAATATGGAGAATATGATAATTTCGAGATAAAATTGTAATATTCGTTATATTTAATTTTTAATTTATTAAAAAAACAAAAGAAAATTTTATTTTTCTTAATACTTGTTTCTACCCCTTTTAGTTTTTACTTTCTTATAAGCAAACACAACCCTTAAAAATATAGGAGGGTGGTAAGCCAACCTGAACAAAGCTAGCTGTCCACAACTCCCAAGAACATTGATATGTGTAGAAATTTAATGGCAACAAAACTAACGGATGAATGCACATGTGTGATGTGAAGCAATGATTGGTTGGTGTAGTACCAGTTGTTATTGGTTGGTTATTTTTCCCGCGGAATTACATGAGCAGCCAGGTAACTCGACTCTTCGTAACGAGGAAGCAAAGCCAAAAGATAGAAATCAATTGTCCACTTCCTACTAAAGCATGAAAAAAGTTAAAAAGAAGATGATGAAGTGGGCCCTCTTCCCCAAAAGCTTGGCATCTCCTTCTGTATGAAAATCTTAGAAGATGAAGGATCGTATGATCAAAGTTTTGCACATATGAAATCTGTAGAGGCCAGAGAAAGATGGGTGTTTTTTTTCTCTTGTTGTGAGGCAATTTTGAGGACTGAAAATACTAAGCAAGTGATCCAATCTTTAAATAGTAAGTTGAAATGCTTCTTGAATGATTGAACTAATCATTGATCCACTGTTAGTACTATCCTGTTTTAGGTATTGCAATTGGGACATACTTATTGTATAAAATATAGCAGATGATTTTGTTTTTTTTCATGGTGGGGTTGGGCAGGGGGCCAAGAACTACTTGTTTTGGGCTCTATACTTGCTTTCCTTGTTTGCTTTACTGTTCTGATTATATATCACTGTATTAGTTTATGATTTCGGATTTTGGGAAAAAAAATAAAAAAAGATGATACTGAGACTTTTGTAGAGATTTCATCTGGGTGTTTGGTGATATTTTCTAGCACAGAAGAAGATTTTTTGGGAGCTGCTTGTCTGTAGTAGCTTCTCAGTTTTCAGAGAATACAATGAATACCTGTGGCTACAAGGTATCTTCTTCTGCTTCATTTTTATCTGCTAACAGAAACACTGTAACACAAAAGCTGATGGTTAGGAAAAATCGCCTACAATATTGTAGCACAAAACTCTGTCAGAGAAAAGAAAGTGAAAGAATGGAAGAAGATGGGTGGGGCAAAACGAACTTGTAAAACAAGTCGAGTCTTGTGAAAATCAAAATTTCCTAATTAAAACATATTCGCTTTCTCCTTTGGTACTCAAGGAATATGGTATGTATCAATTTCTATCTCCTAAGATACAACGGTTTATAAGTAGCATCATAGCATCTTGATGCTACTTTCACGATCCAAAAAGTTGTTTGAATTGTAACACCAAACAACTAAAAACACATAAGACTGGAAGGGAATGACCAGAACCACAACTCAAGAGTTAAAAGACCCAAAAACTTCACACTAAAAATATAAGCCAAACATTTTGACTTCTTGAGACTTTAGATTCTCTAGAAGAGTAAATGTCATTCATTCTCGAAATAAATGCCATTCACTTTCTAACAGCTAAAACTTCAGTTAATTAATGTAAGTTTTCTTAATGCAGAGAAAGTTTGAGGCAGTAGTCTCCTCAAACAAACACTACAAGCCAGCTTTCTTCTTCCATGCTCTCCACAATGGTCTAAACTGTAATTTCTCCACTTCCTGCAAAACCCATCTCCAGAATTGGAGAGATTCATGTCTTCATGTGATAGGAATGTAAATGATGAGGTGATACAGGCCAATATAATATTGGCGGCCATATTTCCAAAGGGTTATAATGGAAAGATGTGTGCTGAGTGCTGGTTTTCACCACAGCAGCTTGATGGATAGTAGGTGGATAGAACAGAGACAAGACGAAGCTTTGAAGCTATACTACAAGGTTTTGGAATCCATTTGTGAATCTGAAGCTCAAAAGCTGCAAGCAAGAAACTTGACCCAGCTGTTAACTAATGAGAGTTTCCATAGATGTATGCTAGAATGTTCAGCTGAACTGGTTTCAGCAGCTCATATGGGAGCTAGGATGCTGTTTCCTTCAGTTTTGGAGAGGATTGGTGTGACTGCATTTGATCTGATCAGAGTGACAGAAAGTTTCATCAAACATGAAGGGTCACTTCCTAGAGAGTTGAAGAGGTACTTGAACTCTATGGAAGAGATAATGTTGGAGAGCATGGTATGGGGAAGAGGCTCCTCCTTGTACAATTATCTGATCATTGCAAGGCCACCCCTTGCTGAAGAAATTTGTCGTCTCGGCCTACTCGCGAAGCCTATGCCATCACTGGATGCAATTGCTGCAGATAATCATCTTTCAAATGGAGGTAAATCATGAACCATGTACATCATACTATTGCACATGACCTGGGCATATGGACTTAATTAGTTTACTTCTAAGAATGGAAATGCTGGATCTACAGAGAAAGTATGCAGTGAAGTAAACAACTACCCTGCATTGCCAATGGAGGAACATTCACCTGTTGTTAATAATCAAAATCCAAAGAATCCACTACCATTGATACCTCAGCTGTCTGCATTTGCCAGGTACACTACCACATGAAGTGATTTTTTCAGAAGGTATTTTCTTTTGTCTAACACAGGAAAATACCATATTTGCCTACTACTACAGTCCAAATCCAGGAGGCAGAGGCTCTACTAGCTTAGAGACAGGGATTAATCTGCTTTTTAACAAGGTATAGTAATGCATCACCCTACTTTAACTACCAAATTAAGCTTCACAACAAAGTTTTAAAATGGTTCAACTAATGATGTCTACTTCCGTGGATGAGAGAACTTTCAACTATATTATAGAGAATTTTACAAAGAATGGTCCGGAAGAAAGCCCATGTTAGTAAACAATAATTTTCAAAAATGTGTTGTCCCATTTGGAAAAAGGACAAGAGTCTTTTAACATGTTTATATACTAAAACCCAATTATAGGCTTGTACATGACTTGAGAAACGCGAACAAGAAATGGGCTGAAAGCCCGAATTCTATGCAAATCGGTGGATTTGGCCCCCCTGCGCGTGAATAAATCTAGGACAAATTCGGTTTTATTCCAAATCAATTTTGTTTTTGTAAGCTTAAATAAAAACCTTAGTTTTGGAGTATTTAATATCAAAACGGTCCAAAGTCATAAAACGCAGTAATATAAAACCATTTGATTAATTCAAATTTAATAATTAACGCATTTAATCTATAACATTCATTAATTATTACAATTAATTTTATATTTAATTCGTACTGTTTAGAATTAATTATTACAATTAATTTTGTATTTAATTCGTAATGTTTCGAATTAATTCTTATTCTTAATAGCCAACGGCCATAATTTTACCTATAAATTCAAATGGGTTCTAAGTTTGAAATACATTTTCTCAAACTCTTTTCTTCTGCAACTTTGAATCTTGTTCTCACCCTGTTGTTCGTTCCAGAGCTTATCTTCTGCTTTGAAGAACTGTTGTATCATGAGAAATCAAATTTTTAAGGACAATGTTTTATATACACCTCAGTCTATTTTGTTATCTCAAACCTATTGCCAATTTTACAGGCACAACATCAGTCTTGAAACTGCCATCCAATGATCTTCGAGTTCTTGTTTCTGCTCCTGTTTGCTGCTGTTGTCCTCGTCTTTTTCCGACCTATTGGCTGCATCTTCAACAGCCCATACTTCCAACTTTTTGTATCTACACCTTAAACATCAAGCCCTCTTACTCCATCGATTGTCTTTTGTTCTTCCTCAAATATCTCTAGTTTTATCCATTTGCAAACTCATTCTCATCTCATAAACTTTTTCCCTCGTAACTTAGAATGTCTATATTTTTTTAATATTTTTTTTTTATGCATATCAATTAGAAATTTGAGAGCTCTCCAACAAATAATTTCTTGCTCTCGACATTGGCCATCGAAATCATTTCTAGTGTTAAAGAAAAACAGGAATATACCACAAGACATACATATTTATGAGAAATCCACTATTTCAAAGAGTACAAGATTGAAATATCGTGGCTAATGGCTAGTAGGGAAAGACCACAATACCTCTTAATTCCTCACAATACCTTGCAAGTTCTCAAATTGATAAGGCCTTAATCCCAATCAAAGAGCCCAACCAAAAAGACCAGCCTGATAGATGGGAGAACCTCTCAAGCTTAAGTCCCATTTGACACTCTTATGTAAAACCGATGTGGGATCGTATTACTCCATACCCCTGAGAATTCCACGCCCCCGCATACGACATTCACTCTAAAAGCGCCACACTCGATAACATCTACTTCTAATCTAAGACAGAAGCACTGCAGCCCCTTCTAGATAGCTTTTTCCCTGGTAGTCCTCTCCCGCTACATATTATCTCTCAATGAAAATACTAATGATAGGGTCTCAAACCCAATCGGAGAGCTCAACCCAAAAGATCGATTTGATAGGTAGGAAAACCTCTCAAACTTAAATATCATTCCACACTCTCAGGTGAAACCATATAAGGTCAGACACACGATGTGGTCAGCCCAATCGAAGAGCCCACCCAAAAGACCGACTGGAGCAGCCGAGAAACCTCACGCTAAGTACTCACTCTACACTTTTACGCGAATCGATGTGAGATAAACTCACCTAGTAAGACCGGATAGCCTCCCGCGACATACCCGCTCCTTGTAACGAAAGTATCTCAACGATAGCGTCTGCCCAATCGCAACTCCAACCTAAAAAGATAAGCCTGATAGACATGGTAATCCTCAAGCTTTAGCATTCATTCCACATTATCGCTTAAACCGACGATCATATATCACAAACCCTAAAAAATATGAATACTCTAATAACATTAGTAGTGGACCATGGGCCTTTTACTAGAATCCTATTCATGACGTTGCACGGCGAAATTTTTTAGATCAAGTCAAACAAAATTCAGCTCCCAACTCTAAGTCTCTAACACGTAGTTTTTCTTTCCATGGATTCATGAAGTCTAATTTTGTTTGTAGGTGGCAAAGCTAGCAGCAGTCCGAATCAATCATCTGACAGAAAGGCTAAAACTGTTGCAGCCAATCAGAGAGATTGTCTACGGTTTATTTCATCGGATTCTAAATAAAAAAACAGCCCTTTTTTTCAATCGGCATATTGACCAAATCATCCTCTGCTGTGTCTACATTATAGTGAAGGTCTGTAAACAAACACTGAAACGCATGATCTAGTCTTTGCTTGTTCTCTTTCGCTTCTGACTTCATGCATGGCTGGCTAACAGGACTCTACTTTAAAGATGACCTTAATGGAAATCAAAGACACCTATTTGAAGCCACAGCAACATACACCTCAAGTGGTCCGCCATGTGTTTGTTAAATGGTCACCAGCACATGGAAATGGGGTATGTTCATTGACTATAGTTTTAACTTTTCTGGCTTCCAATTTTCCTGGAAAATCTGAAAGACTGAAACTGCTTGTGATTTGGGTCCAGAAAAACAGGGACGATTTTATTGATATTAAAACATTTTACAATGAAATCTTCCTCCTGGCTGTGAAGCCTTTACTGGATGAGGTTAAACCCGCCAAAGCATCTAACCAAGCAGCTCCTGCAAAAAACTGATGGTGTGCTTGCTTTTGAACTTACTCCTTCTTTGCATATCAATTTATTTTTATTTTCCTTGTTGGGAAAATATTTGTTGAGATGAATTTTTTTTTTCCTTTTACTGTCTAGATCATTGTTCTGATTCACCTGGGATATCTCCATTTCCAAGCATTCCTGATTTATCTCCCAAGAAAGTGTCTCCTTCTCACAATGTCTACCTATCCCCATTGCAACCATCAAAGGCAAGAAGCTCTTTTACCCTGACTCCTTTTCCTATATGCATGTGATGGTTTAAAAAACATAAGAAAAATAAGATATAAACATGTTAAGTTATCAAACAAAAATTTGTTTTATAAAACATTAAAATAGTTTTTAAGCAAAAACCCCTGATACTTTTTGGGGTTTAAGTACAGAAGAGAGCATTGATCTCAACGGGGGCTAAAAGCTATTATGCATGTTTTGGGGAGAGCACTCGTCCTTACCAAAGCCCCTCCAAAGACCTTTCTACAATTAACAACTCTTTGCACAGGTATGCATGCCACTTTGATTTCTACCATGTTACAGGTTATTTAGCAGTGGATTATTAAAGACATGTTTGGTTCCTATTTTTAAAACTGTTTTTGAGAACAATTTTTGAAAACATAAAGAAATACACTTTTTATGTTTTTGAAATTGTTTATTCTTTTGAATTTAACATTTTTTTTGTGTTTTTTTCATAAATTGAAAAAACCGCGAATCAAAACGCGTTTCTCCTGCTTTCCTTGCTTCGGTAACAAAACTGCTTTTAAAATGTAAAACTAAATACGCTTATATGTTTTAGAACAATTCTGAAAATTAATTTTATGTTTTCTAAAACTATTTTTTTGAACTTGGGATGCTGTCATAACTGGGTTTCTAAATATTTTCAGATAATGATTTTATTTTTCCATGTGGAATTCCAATTTCTAACCAATGGTGTATTTGCAGCAGGAGAAAGGCGAGAGGCTGTCTGGATTTGAGTTTGTTAGTCACTCAGAGGTAGCCAGGGCCCTCTTTCCATCATGAATCAGAATGACAAATGGATTCCTCTTGAGAGAGTTTGGGTCATACTATTGCTTTGAACTTACCCTCAAAATCAGGGAAAGCCCAATTTCTGATGCTTTTGGGGCGCGTTAAAGAGATAAAAATATATCTTAGTGTTGTATCAATATTATATGGCAGTTAATTGAATGTTTCGTTCAAATGTCTTAATATTATATTTGGCTACCGCAAATTTTAAACATAGCATCCAAGAAGAAAAAAGAAATATCTGCGAATGAAGGATATTTGGAAACTTTTTTATAATCTTTAGACAATATCGATTGAAATATTTGATGGTCAGAATTTCCTTGAGATGTTAGCAAATTTAGCTAAAAAAGTTATATACAATGCTAATTCAAATATTTGATATCAGATATTCAAATCTTTGATATCAGAATTTCCTATAGATGCTATAAAATTTGCTTTTCGAAGATTATTGTGAATCGGCGATTTGGATTTGTATGTTTCATTATTCGTAGTCTTCTTTCAAAAAAAATGAAAAAGAATAATAGAAGTAACAGATAAATTTAAAATTAAAAATTTGATGTGAATAATGAATGATACCGGTGCAAATAAACCGTAGCACAATTTGGAAAGACAATTATTCAAGCAACTACAGAACTTGTTTAGTTGTTTATGTGTCTCCAATTGGTTTCTTGTCTAAATTTTCAATTTTCAATTCTTAAATGTTTTTCAAATAAAATTCCATTAAAAAACTTCAAAACATCTTATAGGAAACACTGGAAACTACAAATATGTTTTCAAAAAAATATTTTTTCTTTCCAGAACAAATTCTCAAAACTTATTTCGATGTTGAAGAACTTTTCTCAAGAGCGAAGGTTCCCTAAGTTAACAGCTTTACCTGCTGATGGACCAACGACATATTTCCTTCACAAATATTATTAACTCCAATTCCAAGTGAAACAATATCCCAAAATCATGATTGGATTCCGTCCATTCTCCAAGCATAATTCAATATTGATAGCCTAAGTAACTCATCAAAGGAAGTCACAGCAGCTTAAGATTTATATGTACACATGCAAGAAAGAAGCAACAAGGGGAGCGAAAATTTACCAACATTAACTCTAGCATACCTTCTCCCAGGGCTGTAAGACAGTGGTCACATTTCTAGTCCACCCCTTCACAGAGATGTATATTACGATCAATGCATCTAATCTAAATCCTTCAAATGGTCTAAACGTAGTATATCATGCCAACTTCGATGAGGCTGATGTGAGGAATGTTGAGGGCTACAGCCGGGCCCCTGCAGTTCTTCCTAAGAAACGAATATCCGATGTCAATCACAAGCTTTTTCAAGAAGGAGGAAGATCTCCTGGCTTTAACATATGAGTGACCCATTATATAAGCAACCCCCGCCTCCTTGGCTTGGATCAAGTCTATCAGCTCTTCCCTTACTGAAGGATCCATCCCGGGGTTTTGCGGCAACTGGAACCTCACTTGGCGCCTCCTAACCTGTGGATTCTCGTCATCAAAAGCGGATCGCAAACTCTGGACACTTGAAGATTTGCTGCCTTGGAAGGAGTTGCTCACACCGAAGCCCTCTTGCTCGGTTACCATTAAGTTTGAGCTGGAGTGCTCGGTTATCATTAAGCTTGAGATGGACTGAATCGTTCTAGTGCTTATAACTGCCGTCTCCATCAATTGATGAACTCTCTGAGGTTGAGAACTGGGGTTCTTCGGCTTTCCATTTGGATAAATTCAGCAATGCTTTGGACAAGCAAGTTCTCAAGTCCATCATCACGTTGGATGTCCTTGTACCCGTACCTAACAATGCACCGGTACATCCGGTATGGTCTTGGGCAAACACGTCCAATGAGGAAGCGCTCCTCAGGTGAGACATAGGGGACTGGAACCGATTTTACACAAACAAAAACCAACACATTGTGAAATGCAGGGAGATTTGTGACAAAGTGAGAAAAGATTGAAGGAACACCCGTAGCCAATTCCGAGTATATGAGGCCTATCCCAGGTACTCGGACAATACCAAGGCTGGGACCTAGGCCAAGCAACCATTTTAGAGAGACTTTATTGTGCAGATCGAAGTTGTACTTCTTGCAGGTTCCGTAATGCCAAACATACATGATAACCATGAAGATGCGCTAGGAGCACAAGAGGGACCCATCCACCCTAGGAACCTTGATGAATGCATGATGAATGAAACAATCTCAATGAACCCAAGAAGAGAGAAGGTACAGGAGTAGCTAGTAGAACACTTTTCTGCCAAACAAAGAGACTATGACCAGTGTCATGAGACATGTAGTGATAGACATAACTGTCATACAAGTAAAGACCTGGGAGCCAACCAAGTAACAGACAGTTAAAATCACAGACAAGGTAATATGAGAACAATCAATCAGTAAGAAGCTGTTCTTGCTACCTCTTTCGCAATAATGCCATTTTACAGTTGATTAACTACATAATGGACATCAATGAAATAAAACTGAATGCATGCCAACAAACTATGCTTCTGATCCAAATCAAAGGAGTATAAAGCAGAATGTGAATAAGAGACAGCCGGAAATTCAAAGATCTTTATTGTGGGTGTGCACCAACATAGAACATGCATGCAACTAACTCAGATGTTAGTAGAAAGCAGATGAACAAGCCCAAAAATCGTGTATTAGTTCAATGGAGGTTTGCCAAGATGTAATTTTGTGTCTTATTACCATGTTCCAAAAATCTACATTTAAGACTTTAAGAGCCTTCTGTGCAACAGATAAGATAGCCCAAGACCTTAGTATTTCTTGGTTTTGGCCCACATATGTGCGACAAGAATTGAGCAACAGATGAAACAATAACCCTTCCTATTGACACATTCTAGGCTTAACAAAATACAGTTGAGAGAGAGAGAGAGAGAGGAACTTTAAATTACTGGCCAACTTACCACATAAGCATTCCCTATTAGAGTTGTGTCTCGAAATCCAATGGTAATAGCAAGAGTAAGGATCATAAGGATCCAGTTTATCTCTGGGATATAGATCTGCCCATAGATATGTCTTGAGGTGTGGACAACTTTGACTCTTGGGAAGCAACCAAGCGCATGGCATTGTTTCACAATGGAGAAGGTAGCGGTGATAACAGCCTGACTGCCAACAATAGCTGCGAGTGTGGCAATGACGAAGACAGGCCAAAAAACAGTCTCTGCAAAATAAGAAAGAATCAAAATTAGTTCAATTTGAGACCCCAATGGTGGGAGTGATATTTATCAGAATAAGAATGAACTAACCAGGTATTGAGTCATAGAAGCTGTTAGGAATGGAGGGGATGTTCTTAGACAGGAAAGCAGCCTGACCCATATACTGTACTACCAAACAAGGGTATATAACACACGCAAATGCAAGCTGCATGAATAAGAACAACACTCAGATTCCTCACAAAGAACAAACATGCAAACAACTTAGATTTGTAAGGCCAGATATCTAATATGATATAATGTATTGATAAAAGTCTACAAACCACAATGGCTTGAGGTAGATAAATGACAGCACTGCCATTTCTTAGATTATGTAAAATTATTTTCCAAACGGTAAGCTTGGATAATAATGATATTAATCAAAGATAGCTGACTATGTTAGGAGATCTACCAGGTAGTACATGATATGTAACCATCTATCCAGAATATATATATATATATATATTTGATAACCATAGATATCTAGGCCAGCTTATATGCGAGGAACAAAATCGGTTTCGGCCGATATTTCGCGAAATCGGTTTTCGACGACACCCGAGAAGAAAAATCAAAGGAAAATCGATCAAAGGAAAAATCGGGGAAAAATCGGTAAAATCGCCGATTTTTCGTCGCATCGGAAAAAACCGATTTTTCCACCTAAAATCGCGTATGGAGCAGCGCTGTGCAGGAATTTTGAAAAAATACTCGATGAATGCTCGGTAAATGCTCGGTGAAATATCGGTAAATACTTCGGTAAATGTCAGTAAAATATCGAGTAAATATCGGTAAAATATCGAGTAAATATGTTAATCTCTATTGACTTCAAAATTTTTATAAATACGCCAAAATCATACAATCTCTTCTAAAACTCATCCATACACACATCCAAGCTCCATTTAACTCTCAAATTATTTTTCTTTGTGATTTATCTCAATATTTTAAAAAGATCTTATTATAAGATATTATCTTCATCAGATGGGGATCCCTTCATCCAAATAATGTAATGGAGACACATCGGTCTTCATTTTAGTTTTTAAATTACTATTGTAAATATAATTTCTCGATAAATTATAATGAATATTATTTTCCAATAAGTTTATATTTTGCTTATTTATGTCTTTTATAAAGTTCAACAAAGAAATATTTACTTAATTTAAATATTTTGTATTAATTTTTCGTTTTACGATATTTTGTCAAAATATCCACGATATTTACCGATATTTCGATATCCGTAAATCCAAGTACCGATATATCCGTAATTGCGATATTTTGTTATTTCACTTATATGCGCCGGCTAATCTGCGAGGCCATGAAGTTAATGGCGGGTGAAGCCTCAAGTGGTCCGAGGATATCCAGAATATCTTTTTCTCGCATAAAATAATAATCACTCCAGGTGAAAATTTACCCTTATTGAGGCAGTGAAATGAAGCCAAGATCAACAAACATGGCTTCAGTACCTGGTGACCCAGAAAAACAGAAAAAAAAAAAAACAAAAATCAATAGTTGGTGGATGGGAACTGGAATTATATTTTTTTTGGTATATACAGGAATAGATCTGGTAGTCTAGGTAATTAAAGAATTCTGGAACTCCAATAAGCCCAGATTATCATCAACTCAATCACATCCACAATGTTCACTCGCAGAGAGAGCAAGTCAGTACACAGACTATGCATGTCTAATAATTTTTTTAACTAATATCCGGTTCCAACATACCTGTAATAGAAAGGAGGATCCCTCCCAAGGAAATCCAGCCATCTTTACCAGTCTCTCTAAAGAACCTGATGATATAATATGGGGAAAACGCATGCACAATTTTGGGGTTCCAATATATAGTGTTGTACAGCCCAATGCAAAAAATTGATAGCAACCAGATGATAACTACCGGTGCAAAAATAAAAGCTACCCTGTGGGTACCAAAATGCTACCAAACAAACAGTCCCATAATATAATACAGGCAAGCAAAGAGGACTTCACCTATAAATAACAAAGAGCATAAAGTGTATAAGGAAAAATAGGTTCTAAGGGAAATAGTATAGCCAAGTAAGCATCAGGAAACAAATTCAAAAGAGGCGGCACAGAAAGAAAGAAAGAAGATCAGTTACCATCAATTTAATTTCTTTTTCTGCTAAACTTCACAAACCTGATACTGATGATAGAACTGCAAGTGGGAAAAAAACATGCCAGATTTAACTCCTTATCCACAAGAGGAAAAAATTAAAGGAAAAAGTGTTTCCGAAATCCTACAGTTTTTAGATAATTAATTTACAGAACATAAAGCTGGCAAATCATCAGAAGAGCCAAGAGAGCCTCAGCATGAAATCTAATTTGGAGGGCTGGCAGAATCCAGAGCCGAATGTCCAATATGAAATTTAAAAACCACATTTTTCTTCCTTTTTACATTAATTTATACAACGTGATGAAAGTTATTATTTCAATTCCATAATGAATAAAGATGCTATAAATAAGAGAGCAAACAGATATTTAAAAGCATATGATGCAACCAAGCAACTATCCCAAGAGTTCACATGATGACAAATTTTAACAACAGAACAGAACAAGAACTGAACCAAACAAATACTTATAGGCACCTAATGTACATATGAACAGAGTGTAGGAGATGGGCTAGGTTCATCCATATCCTGTTGAATAGTTTCCACCAGACTGAGCGGCCTGGTAGTTAAATATTTTGACATAAAATGTGCAACTGGTAACATATTTTCATATTCACTACAAGGAAACCTCATACACACAGCACACATGAAGAGGAAACCCATACTGAATTGACTATTAGATGATTTTTTTTTTTAACATAAGAGCAGGAGCAATTTCTGGAATATGTTGCATTGTAAGACATCTTTCATATTGTCATTTACCAAACACATACAAGCATAGATGAAGTAGAATACATCTTGTATCTATTTGTTTTTTTTGTTCTTTCAGTGCTAAAAAATGCAATTTATCAAAGAGAATTATATAAATTCTGACATAATCACCCGGACCAAGCTGGAGTCAAGAACAACATTTATGAAAACTTAGATTAATTACATTGAGATTATACTTTATCGGTACATTACCTGATATTGCAGGAGTGAGCACTCCATCACCTATGACCATGCAAGCGCAAATAATCGACAACAAGTAAGAGCAGTTACTTGGCCTTTTGTACTTCTCTAGAAATCTCTTTAATGGAGAAGAGATCCACAGCCTGTGTTGAAGGACCATGTTATAGGCAGGCTCCTCGATCAGCCAGCTTGTTGGTCAGGAAGTAAACTAAACCATTGCATGCCTACAAAGCAGCGAATAAGAGCAAATGTTCCACCTGACAAGAGATTAAAAAACCATAATCAGATGCACTAGAGGCTTGATTAACGAGTTTGACTTTTGAAACTGTAGTATCCAATAAGCAAAGATCTATGCTATAACTTATACCATACCTTCACCATTATCATCTGCACTCAACAGGATGAAAACATACTTGAGCAAAGGTATCAATGTCAGAGTCCAAAAGATCAAGGAAAATGCGCCAAATATTGCTTCCTCATTATGATGATCTTGCAACTTCCCTATAAATGTGCTCTTATAAACATAAAGTGGTGAAGTGCTCAGGTCTCCATATACCACACCAAAGCTTTGGTAAGCTAATACTAGATTTCTGGAGAGATTCACCCATGAAAGCTGCAAGAATATACATCAAGTTTATTAAAGCTTAAAGTAGTTACATACTTCTAAAGTTACAGTTATAGAGAATATCACAGATACAGATGATGCATAATCAGTATTATTCTGGAGATTAAGCCTGTTGGCTTTTGTTGCTTTTGCATTGATAGATTCTTTTTCTATCACATAACTATTCATTATAAATTTGAGGTACCAAATAGACCAAAAACTGAATTTCCCATTAGATCATTGGGGATAAACTTCAGTAAATAAAACAAAAGATATAACACACAGGTTTGGCAGTACTTGTCATTATTTCAGTATATCTGAAAAATATAACATGCAGCCTGCATCAAACTCAATACATGTGAACAGGAATTTGCTAGGTGCAGTCAGTTCCTATGAAAGTGATCGGTTTTGTGATGGGACTATGACCTCCTGAACAAATCATTTTATGATTAGCTGCTAAAAAAGTGTAACAAACAGTAACAAATACAAGCTCCAGTTTTGAATTCATATAAATCACACACTGCAGTGGTAACAACCGAAATCCTCAACCTGAAGCATGGAATACTGAGTCAATAGGCACTCTAAAGGCTACAACAGATGCCTCCAACAAGAGGCCCAAACCATACGCCATCTCTAAAAGTATGGACATTATCTTAGCATTCTAATAGAAGAGATCAACTTCTCAATTTCAACAGAAATGGAAGACCTCAGTAAAAAATATACGAAAAACTAATCCTGACATCAGAACAATAACAAAAATAATAAATAAATAAATAAATAATTCAAGGAATACTACTTGCAACAAGTTGACTATAATAAGTGGAACATCAAATTTAAAAAATAAACACAACTCAGGAGTTCAGAAGACCATTCATCTCATCAGAAGCCATTACGATCAAAAGTCTATCCTCTGAAACATCAAATTTTAAAAATAAACACAGCTAAGGAGTTCGGAAGGGTGACCGTTCATCTCATCGAAGCTGTACAATCAAAAGTCAATCTCACAAACACCTCCAATCCTAAATCGCATAACGGATCGAAATTACTGAAAATGATCGCATTTAAATCCTTCAAACGATTCAAAACCAAAACAAACGGTAAACAGTTCAATAAAACCTCGCCCAATCGATTCATTTCCTTGATTAACTTCCAAAAAACAGTACTAGAGCAAACAATCATAACGAATCCTAACCTGCCACTAACCATCACCAAAACCGAATTCGAAGATAAACGATAACAATCAGAAGAGAAGAACAACAGAAAAAAAAAAAAAAGAAATTGAATTGAACTGAATTTAAGTAGCAGGCATTGATCAAAGGCATCACAGTAGTTGGATCCACCGAATTAAAGCGCACAATCTACCTAGCGATCAATTGCAGTTTCAACTTAAAAATAAATAAATAAAAAAGAAGCAATAAATGATCACAGAAAAAACCTAACCTGCGAAGAGCTCCGAGACGAGTTCAGTTCGGCTCATGCTCCTCTTTCTCTCTCCCTCTCTCTCTCTCTCTGACTCCGAATAGAAGAAGTCGAATTTAAATCTTTCCGTTCCTCTATCTCAGTTATTTCAAGAACAGTGAAAACACATGTTATGCTCAGTTAGAAGGAAGGAGGAACAGCAATCCTGAGTCCAGTTTGTATATGCTAACGCCAAACAGTTTGTTTATACACGATCCTTTATCCCCACGTGCCGCTCACCCCCTAGTCCCTACCCCTTGATGGCTTCTTTTCAACCTCCAATTATACCTTCGACCATACATAACGCAATCCCGTTTCAAAACAGCGCACACTCTGCAACGCCATTGGTTTAGAATTTTATTTTATAATAATTAAAGAAATTGAATTTTGTATGTTTAAAAAAAAGAAAAAAGAAACAGAAATTATTGGAAGAAAAGTGAGAGTGAGCTGACAAGGACGAGTTTGATATGTGCTTCTCAACTGTTAGTGTGAAGATAAGAAGATGGGCCCAGTTATGTGAGGATAGGGCCAAAGTCCAGCCCACAGAAGCAGGTAAGTTTAATCAAAAAGGCTTTAAGGGTCTGTTTGGGGGGCCCACATGGAGTAGTAGTAGTACATCACGAGATTCGGAGGCTCGTGTCGGATGGAGGGAGTATGTTCCGGATGGAAGGCTGGGTTGTTATCCACTTGTCCCACCTTTAGATCCATCTCTTCTTCCGATCTCCATGATTTTACACCTCCTTCTTCATTCCTTTTGACCCCACCAACCCATATCCCCAACTAAGTCTTAATATCTAAACCGATTCGCAGTGTATTGTTTCGGCTGGTGGCTCGATTAGTGTTCTATGAGTCAGTGTGTTCGTAAAGCATTTCGAAAACTGTGAGGCTTCGAAAATATTTGTATATAACAAAATTTTAAAAAGTTTTTTAAAAATTTGATATCTTTCTTTAGGGGATATCGTAAATAATATATCTACTATTTTGTATTAGTAAAAAATCATTACACATTTTTATTATTTATTTAGTTATAAATATATTTATTTTAAAAATAATTTATTTTCTTAAAAAGATTTAAGAGAACTCAGGTCGAGCTCGGCCAGAGTTCGAGTTGCGTTTCGAGGGTTCGATTTGAGCTTTCGGGCTCGAGGTCGTTCAGTTCGGGGACCCTGAGTTCGAATTAGAACTGGCTATTTCATTTCGACTCGTCGATCTTGCTTTACCCAAATCCCCAACTCATACTTTCCTCTTGGTTTTTAAGAATGAAAATAAATTTTGATTTTTATGAATAATTTGGATTAGAAGTGTAGTGACCCACACCCATTCTTCATGTATGTGTTATAATTTCGATAATTAGTGTAATTACTCTATCCGATCCATTAATACATTTACTAATTTAAGACAATTAAATGCTGAAAATCGGTTTAAAAGGCACTTTGGACTTTAAAACGTATCGTCTAAATTAAGACTTAAGGAGAGCCTTATTTATATAAAATCAAAAACTCCTATGTATGATGTATTTGTAATGGTAAATGTACTTAATTATATAAGATAATGTCGTTTAGTTTTTAAGGAGTTTTAAACCGACTTTAAAACAATTTTATTAAGTCAAACAAATGTTTATACTTATATAATAATACAAACTTTCCTCCTAACTAATGTGAAATACCACAAGAAATAATCTTATTAAAAAAAATTGCAATCCTCATCAACAAATAATATTATCATATGAAAAACAACATTGGTTGTTTCATACTATGATTGATTTATCAATTATTGCCTTCTTCGTTCCGCATTCCACTCCCCACCATTCATATATTTTTTTTTGAAGGAAAAACAATTTTATTGATTGAAGTTTGCAATTAACTTATACTCCAAGAGATCTAATTATTAAAAAGCGCCAGAAATAATGAAATCGTATATAGTTTAATAATATAATAAGTCAGTATAAAACCTATAAATTTTATAATATAGTTATTAGAATATCTACGATTAAGTTATTACGTAATAGCCCAGGCCATAATTGGCTCTTTTTTATTGGTCGATTTCGTTTCATGTCTTGTCTCTTTGCGAATAAAGCGTGTCGAAAGCAGATGATGAAAAAATATCATGTCATTCTGAGTCATTGATCGCCAAAATCTATAATGAGAATAGAACCAATATGAGAAACATACAAAATGCAAAAACTGTGGAATAGCAGTTTATTAAAAAGATATAAATAGTGATTTAAAGTAAAAGTGACCAAAATCACGATCATTCACGAAAGAAAAAGCAGTAACTAGGAAGAAAAAAGAAAATGGAAAGGAAAAGAGGCTTCCCACCACCCATCTATATATATATATACATTCCTACAGCTTACTTAAAATTTAATTATGGGAAAGAAAAGATATTGATTTTCATATATAGTTTACATAAGTCAAGTTTTTTGGTTGGACAGTGACAAGTTTTTTAGGTAAACATAAGTCAAGAAAGCATACGTGGTAAGGGAAGGACACGATTAGTATTTCTTTCAATTCCTCCATACTTATCTACTAGCCCCAACATAAAATGAGCTATTCCCATATACCTAGCCAATCTCCACACGTCACGTAGGGAAATCATACAATAATAATATAAAATCAGTTCTATTTTCTTTATCCATTTACAAGAATAGTAATAACATTGAAGTCTTATTAAATCAAAAGCAACACATCGAAATCATTATATCCAAACAATTAGCGGGTGTTAATTGTAAGCCATGTAGCTTGAACCTTTTTGATTAGGCTTAACCTTTGAGGCTGCAGAATTTATTTGATTAAAATTAAGACAAAATATAATATATGTATATTAAATGTAATTCAAAAAAAATTTGTCAAAATTCTTAGCACTCTGAAATCCATTCATAATGTCAAATCATATTTAAAATCAGTTTTAGGGCGGGAGGGGAACAAGAATGAGAAGAAAAACCAAGAAAGAGAAGAAGAGAAAGAGGAGGAAGAAGAAGAAATTTGTTTGTAAGTTTTTATATTTATATTTCTTAAATTTTATTGAAATGTTTATATAACTACACGATGAATCTATGTTTTGTTCATCTTTTAGAATTTATTATTGATAGTTGATAATAATATTTTATATAATGGGTTTATGAATCTATGTTTTTGTTATTTAAACATTCATGTTAATATATAATATATTATTAATATTTATGTAAATATGCTATGATGATGATACAGTGAATATTTTAAATTGTTTTTATTAAATTTATATTAGTACTTTATATTTTGTTCATATAAAATTAATATCATGAATTTAATATAGAAATTGGAATGAAATATTTTTTAGTGATTATATTTTATATTTTTATTAAGTTGATACTATGATTATGAAAATTTCTTTATTGGAAGTTGGAATATATATTTATGATTAAGTTGACATTTTATATTTTATTGGATTAATACTCTATATATGAGTTTGTTGTAATAATGAAACATGTACTTATAGGAATTGTATTAACTTTTATTTTATTTATACTTATATGATATATCATGTACTTAATTTATTTAATTTTTATATAATATAATGATAAATATGTAAAAAATATTATTGCACATTTAAATATTGTATAAAATCAACATTAAATATATATTATTATTTGAACTTTGAATGTTATAAATATATTTGTTTATAAAATTCAATGGAGTAACTTTTAATGTATAGATATTGAATTATTATGAATATATATATATATATATATATATATATATATATATATATATATATATATATATATATATATATATATATATATATATATATATATATATATATACTCTCTATATATATGGATTTATATTTTTAGTATTATTGTTTTAAGTTTTACATTATTATTAATAATATGTAAATTAAATTCTAGTACGGAAATATTTAAAAGAAAATCGAAATTTGAGTCTTCGTCTTCTTGAAAAGGAATTAGTAAGATTTGAAAGAATATCCTAGCCAGGAAATCAACTTAGATGATCTTCCTACAAACCACAGTTCTAGTTAGGATTTTAGATTGTCATCTTGAAATTCGAGATCAAGTTAGAAGGCATATTCTGAAAGATTACATGTCGTGCTAGCGTAACTTTCCCTCTAAGAAATTTGGAGAATTATCGAAGGTGATCACTTTTTTGGTTTACGGAATATGCTAATTGGTTAGAGTATAGTATAGCGAAAGATGTTGCATTTTGCTTGTGTTGCTATCTTTTCAAACCGGATATTGGAGAACAAGCAGGTGGTGATTCCTTTGTTAGTAAGGGGTTCTCAAATTGGAAAAAAAAAGATTGATATTCGTATTTGGTGGCCCCTTTAATTACTCCATAATCAAGCTTGAGAAAATGTAAAAGTCTTATTGAATCAAAAGCAACACATTGAAACCATTCTATCTAAGCAATCAAATCAAGTTGAAAGTAGATGCTCGGGTCGTTTGAATGCATTTATTGGTGTATTCAATTTCTTTTAAGATAAGGCATTGCATTTCGTGGTTATGATGAATCTCAAAATTCTAGCAATCAAGGAAACTTTCTTGAGCTTCTAAGATTTCTTGTAGATCATAATTAGAATATTAAAGCGGTTACTTTAAAAAATGCTCTTGAAAATTTAGAGAGTGTGTGCTGAAATCAAAAGGCATTGTTAGAGCCTTGCAATTAGGACCCAACAAATATTCTTTATCAAAAGATCTTGGAAATGCAATTTTATCTATTTTAGTTGATGAATCTACGTGATCTCTCGGGAAAATAGCAAATGGCCCGATATGTCTGATATTTGGATGAAAAGAAGGGCGTATGGTGGCGTTTTATTGGTATTGAGCATGTTGCTTGTATCACTGCTCTTTCACTTAAGGCAACTATTCAAATTGCTTCTCTATTCAGTGTGGTTACTAATGTGGTTAATGTTGTTGGTGCTTCATCCAAACGTCGTGATATCCTTCATGATAAGCAATTTGTAGTGGTTAGTGAATCTCTCAAACATGGTGAGCTTTCTAGTGGACAGAAAGTTAAACCGAAACCACTCTTAAGTATTGCCTTTGTGATACACGTTGGGGTTCACATTGTAATTTACTTTACTCATATTGATTAATGAGTTCTCATGCGTGATTGGAAGTACTTGAGATTTATTATAGAAGAGATGGTTCAATTTTGAGCAAAAGATATGAAACAATCCAACTTATTTAGATCAATACAATCATTCAACTTTGTCTTTAGTTTACATTTGATGAGAACTATATTGGGAATCTGAAATGAAGATTATCACAAGCATTACAAGAAGGATCAAGACATTATTAAAATATATGACTTTGATTGAGTATGCAAACAACAATTTCAAATGATGAGAGACAATAGTTGGAGTTCCTTACTTGATCAAGTTTCTTATTTTTATGAAAAGCCACTGACATTGATATTTCAAGCATGAATGATACATTTCAAACTCGAGGGGCCACGGTAAAGCTCATGAATTACAAATTTGCATCATTATCAAGTAGAGTTGTTTTATGTAGTTATAAATATGCAACTTCAAGAGCTTAATAGTTGTTTCATAGATAACATTGAGTTGCTTCTTTGTGTGGCTTGTCTAAATCCTTGTGATTCATTTATTGCCTTTAACAAGCAAAAGTTACCCTTACTTGCCCAATTTTATCCATAAGATTTTTCTCCAATAGAGTTGATGATCCTTAGTGATCAACTTGAGACATACATCATTGATATGAGCTTTAGTAGTGAATTTTTTGAGTTGAAAGGAATTAGTGATCTTTGCTTGAAAGATGGATTGAGACGAAAAGGCGGCATTAGTATCAGCTTGTTTATTTGCTTATTCACGTTAGCTTTGAGTGCTTACACAGTACTCTCACACTGGTATCGCGAAGAACATTTTCTACTATGAATATTGTGAAAAATCGACTGCGAAATCAAATGAGAGATCAATGGATGAATGACCACTTGCTTATGTATATAGAAAAATATATATATTTGATATCATTGTGATGAAACTATTATGCAACACTTTCAAAATGAAAACTAAATAGGGGCCGGTTGTAATATGTGTTCGTGCAATGTTATCAATTAATATGACTTTTTGTATTTATAGTTTATTAAAATATTTATTTATTATTATAAGTTACTAACTGAAGTAGAAATTAAGGCTCCGCCTGTATATCTTTATACCCTTCATGACATAATGAAATACAAGTCATTTTTTTCATCCTATTTTGTCTTCATGGTATCAAAGTAGGTTTTGAAAATCAAATCCTGCTTTTTCTTTTCTTTATCTCCACATCTATCTCGCCCTAGCCATGATTGTCGAAAGCAAACAAGTCATAATCTCAAACTCTCTAGAACCCACAAAAGCCCTTGTTATCATCAATACTAACAACGTAATCAAACTCACCATTGCCAATTATCTGGCCAGAAACTTGGGGGTTAAACCCTCCTTATTGGCTATGATCTTTACAAATTCATAGATGAGTCAAATCCTTCCTCTCCCTCTACTATCACGACCAACGATGTTAAATAATCAAATCTGGAATTTCAATCATGGCTTCATTAAGACAAACTTATCTTTGGTGCACTTGTTGGGTCTCTCAACCCACCTCTCATTCTTCTCATCTCTCAATCACGCATGTCAAAGGATGTGTGAGATGTCCTTGCCAACACCTATGTTAGACCATCTCAGAGGCATATCAAGCAAATTAAAGAACAAATCAAGCACGCAACAAAAGGCACCAAGACTATCTCACAATACATGTAGCTCATCAAAGCTTGTGCAGATTAACTAATGTCTCTTGGCAAGCTCATGGATCATAAAGATCTTTTGGAGAAGATTTGTGATGACCTTAGAAGAGAATATCAATATGTTATTGATGCAATTAATGGTTGTGATACTCCAATTTCCTTTGACGAATTACATGAGAAACTAATTAATAAGGAAATCACACTTGACAACAACATTACCGCTGGCTGCGAATTTCTACCACATTCTGTCCACTACTCCATGCAGAGGTCGAGGCTATCATAAATCCTCGTCATCAAAGGCCTCCTATTCTACTGGGGCCCTCCATACCCACCCTTTCTGGCTCTCAAGGCGATCAACCAACATCATGACCCTTTCTTGTTCGTTGTTAGTGGTGTTGTGTTCAAGGGCACACAATTATGCAATGCTCTCTCTTTCAATAGCCTCATCCAAATGTCCAATTGACACTATCGCCAGGCTTCTCCTGATGAAGTAACCCACGCGCATGGCAACCACGGGCTCGTGGCAACTCATGCCATGACATTGATTGGCTTCTTGATAGTGAGGCCCTCTCATCTATGTTACATCATGTTGGGCAAACTCTCATACATGCCTCTTATGATGTTTATTGACATCATGATCGGCCAGCGACCACCAGGTCTCTATCCACCCATACTAGTTCTAAGACTCTCTCTTCACCCTCTAATTCTTTTAAATTAAATCATGTTCTTTGTATTCCTTCCATATAAAATAACCTTATTTCTCTTTCTAAATTTTGTCACCAAAATAACACTTCCATTCAGGTATCCCATTCTTCCTTTTTTGAAAAGGATCTCACCATGTGAACAACTCTCACTTGCAGGTCGAGCCCCAAGGCGAATTAATGCAGTGGTGAGTTTCCACTATCACGGTGATCTCGATAATTGCTTTCTCTAATACCAAGTCTTCCCTCACTGTTTGGCATCATAGATTAGGACATTCGTCATCATTTATCTATAAGTACATTGTTTCTGCTTTTGGTCTTGAATTATACGATCTTTAATTTCAACTAAACGTAACTCTTGTCGGTGCAATAAAAGTATCATAAATTGCCATTTTCTACTTCTGTCTCTTGTCTTGCACTCCTTGGAAATTATCATCTCAGATGTTTGAATGCTCTCTTATCTACTATGTTGATGAATTTAAATACTATGTTATTTTCATGGATCATTTTACAAAGTATATATGGTTTTATCCACTCAAACAAAGTATATATGCTTCATGGATCATTTCAAGGCTTTGATTGAAAATTATTTCAAAGCAAAAATTGTTACTTTATACTCTGACCAAGGGGGTGAGTATCAAGCAGTTAAATATTTTCTAGTACTTCATGACATTTCCCACTTTACTACTCCTCCACATACACCTGAGCACAATGGCTATTCTGCACGTCGTCATCGTCACATTGTGGAACATGCCTCTCTCATTTCACGTAGCACGATGCCTTTATCATAGTAGTCCTATGCATTTCAGACGACTTTTTACGTTATCAATTGTCTTTCTTAAACTTAAACTAGTCTCTCCCTATGTTAAACTCTTTGGTTAACCTCCCAACTATGGTAAACTTCTAATCTTTGGGTGCCTCTGCTATCCATGGCTTCAATTGTATAAGCCTATAGAATTAACTTAGCTCCTCACCATGTGTTTTCCTTGGATACTTTACAACTCAAAGTGCCTATTTGTGTCTTGAACCCTCCTCTAGTCGTATTTACACGTCACGACATGTCAAATTTGTTGAGTCCATCTTTCATTTCGAGTCTCTCCATTTGTCCATTGACCGTCCATCCTCTCAAACTGTCTCATTGGTGTCCACTTGTAATACCCAAAATTATACCATGACAGTTTTATACCATGTTTTGGGTATAATAAAAGTAAATGTATATTTTTCCGGAATAAAAACATGCGAAAAATAAAGCGGAACCCAGGAATTTGTATAGGATAAAACAAGGAGGTAAATATATGTAATTTGCCAAAAAGGGACATAGAAGTCATAAGATACAAAGAAGGCTATGGGTTAAAATGAAATATGCCTAACTTGATTTGCAAAAGAGGAGGAACTTAAGGACTAAAGTGAAATAAAATGAAAACTTAACTTAAAATATAGGTTTTTTAGGAGCCAAACATGGCATAGAGAGATATCTTTGATTTAAGACCAAATTTGGTCACATTTTGGGGGAGAGCAACCTGTAGAGAGAGAAAGAGAAAAGAAGAAGAAGAGAAGAAGAAGAAGAAGAAGAAGGGAAGGAGAAGAAGAAGAAGCTAAGTTTAAGGTAAAGAACTTTGTCTGGATACATGTTTTGGGTTGTATGGAACTACCTTGGATGTAAGGATTTCTTGTTTGGCATTTGATCTCTAGGGTTTTGTTAGAATTTCTCTCCCTATTGGATTTGATGAGGAGTTAGGTTGGGATAAAAACTAAATGATAAAAGATATATACTGGTTGTATAGTTTTCTATGGATTATAGTATGGAACTTGTATAAATTTGTATGAACTTGTTGTATAGATTTTTTATGGATACTTGGTTGGAGGTTTGGAATCTATCTTTGTTTGTCTTAGAATCCTTGTTAGTTTAGTTTGTGAGTCGCCGATAGAGGAAATGTTGTATCAGAAAATGTTAGTTTGAGGGGAGATGTTGTCCGTTTTTTTTCAACCCATGTTTTTGTTTCGGCCATAATTTGGTCATCACTCATCTAAATTGAGTGATTCTAATTTTTGGATAAACTAGAATTCTAGAAGAACAAATCTCCCTGACATAGGTGTATGCAAATTCGGACTCCATGGGACCTAGAAAATTCGTCAAAGTGATGCTCTATTTTCGGGTCAATTCTGATACAGTTTTGGGTTTTGGAACAGTTTTGGTATTTAGGTCATAAGTTGAGTTTCACTCATCCAAATTGAGTGATTCTAATAATTGGGTAAACTAGACTTTTAGGAGAACAAATCTTCCTGAAATAAGTATATCCAAATTTGGACCCCATTAGACCTAGAAAATTCGTCAAAGTAAGGGAACAATTCGGTCCTGATACATCTCCAAAGCAGTCAAATGAAGCTGAGTAATTCTAGTTGTTTAAATCATAACTTGAGTTATACTAGTCAAATGATGTGATTCAAATTTCACCACAAACTAGACATCGAGGAGAATAACTTTCATGAAGAAAGTAGAATTGAGAAATTGTAGTGAAAATGAACAGAACACCTAGGCTATTCGAGGCATAATTGGTTATAGAAACTAAAATTATATAAGGTTATATAAATGTATTGTTATATTAAATAATGCATCATAGTAATATGATTATAATAACATGTGTTATGAAAGTTAAAGATAATACATATATAATTATGTTATATGAAAAATTACAGTTAAATGTTTATAAGAGATTATTTGAAAATATCTCATAAGTATACATGATATCAGTAGGTATTCATGTATATGAGATATCTTTTTCTAATACCTGAAAGATTGTTAAGAAAACATAATAAAAATGATTGCACACTTAAGGCCAAGATAGTTGGATAGATAGGCATACCTATAGGGATATAATTCTTTACTTGTCCAGTTTCTGAGATATCGAAATTACCGTTTGGAGCCGATGACATAGATCCCGTTTGGATCATTATAGTGGCCCTGTTTGGGTCATACAGATAGAGATCATTGTCTCGTACAGTGATAGTACCTTCGGGTACATACAGATAAAGATCATTGTCTCGTACAGTGATAGTACCTTATGGTATATGCAGTTCTTTCCAGTATCCACTTCTAAGGTTTATGTAGGCATGAAACATAAGATAAATGACAAGAATATGTAAATGACATGACATGATGTGAGAAAAGCATAGCATTGCTATGTGATGATACGTAAACAGTGATAAGTCTGAGAACAAAATGTAAATATGAAAGATGATATGGAATGAAACATGATAAGATGAATAAGTATGATATATGTAGAAACATATCTATCAATGTTATGTTCAAAACATACGATCAAACATGTATATATAAATAGATATTAAAGTTATATGCGGTACATGCAAAAGTGTGATGACTTTGATTAAATTCGTCTATGTATTTATTCCCAAGGCGTAAAGCTTATCACGGGTTTTCATCCATTATGGGTACGGAGCGGAGGCAGAGGACCAGGGACAATCCGCGCCAGTCTCCAAGGTCAACACATCGTTAGATTGCTTTCGGCCAGAGACTTTTTGGTCTATTTTGTATATGTAATATCCTTTTTGTTGTTTGTAAACAAATGAAGAAATGTAAATATTGTAAATGTTGAACACTTCCATGTATGGAGTTTGTATATATTTTGTAATCCGTTGCTACAGGATATAGTATAAGTTAAGTGTTTAACATTATATAAATAAACAACCCAAAGGTTTAAGTTTAAAATATATATATATATATATATATATATATATATATATATATATATATATATATATATATATATATGATGACACCCTCGCTTGACACCAGGTGCCGGGTTGGGGGCGTCACACCACTGGTGTCTTTTCTCCCAATCACTCCTACTCCAACGACAACAACGACTATTGTATCCTCCCCTTCTCCCTCTATCACAGTCAGTGATGCAATGCTTGCCACCTCGCATTCTGATGCCCACAACCAATGATGGACCTAGCCTTAGCTCGGGGGCTTATACCATTAGGCTACCATTCAAAGTCTATCAATAGATGCCCCTCTTGAACTAAATTTCTAGGTCCGCCACTTTACCCCACCATATCTCCAACCCCTACTTTGATTCCACCTTTGAAAACCCAAACCCCCCTCGTGTCATTATCACCTACTCCAGAAACAGCATTTTAAAACCTTTTACCAAGCTTAACCTCATCGCTCAACTATTCACTCCATCTGACCTTGAACCCATCTAGTGTGACCTAAGCTCTCAAAGATCCCAAGTGGCGTCAAGCCATGTCAGTTGAGTATGATGCCTGGTTAAGAATGGAACTTGGGAACTTGTTCCATCGGTTTCTTCTTACAATCTAATTGGTTGCAAGTGGATGTTTCACAATAAATGTTCATCTGATGGCTCTGTTGATAGGTATAAAGCTCGTCTTATTGCAAAAGGTTTTCATCAACGTCCTAATGTGGACTACCACGACACCTTTCATCTGGTTGTCAAGCCCACCTCTATACGCCTTATTCTCAGTCTTACGATAAGCCGAGGTTGGGCGTTTAGCCGGCTTGATGTCAATAATGCATTTTTGTAGGGTACACTATCTAAAGATGTCTATATGTCTCAACCACCTGGCTTTGTTGATCGAGACTCCCCTCACTTTGTATGCAAACTTAGTAAGGCCATTTATGGCCTCAAGCAAGCCCCCCTTGCTTAGTACCATGAGTTACGTCAGTACCTATTTTCTATTGGCTTTTCCAACTCTTCGGCATACACCTCTCTGTTTATCTACAATAATGGCGATTGCATCATATCTCTTCTAGTTTATATTTGATGATATCCTTAATTCTGAGGAAACAGAGCTGCCAGCTTCTCAAGACTGTCATCAGTCTTTCTCATTGACTCTCCATCAAGGACCTTGGTTCTTTACATTATTTCCTTGGCTTTGAGGTGTTACCTCACCAACATGGGCTCTTCTTCTCACAAAGTCAATACATTCGAGATCTCTTAACCAAGTCCCAAATGACTAGTGCTAATCCAGTTGCTACTCCGTTAGCCACCTCTTCTACTCTCACACTTAATGCAGGCTCAATCCTCTCTAATCCTTTGGAATATCGCATTGTGGTGGGACGTCTTCAGTATTCGTCTCTTACTTGCCTTGACATTGCTAACACGATTAGCAAGTTGTCTTAGTTCATGCACCAGCCAACCACTAAGCATTGGGGTGTTGTTGAGCGGTTGCTTCACTATCTCAGTGGTACTTTGGACCATTTGTATTGTGCGCTGTCGTCATATATCTGCTAAACATGTGTTCTCATAGGTTGTTTGATTGGGTGGACAACAGAGGATGGATTCTGTCTATAATTGGTTTATTTTTCATTGTTTTAATCTTGATTCTTGACCCGTTTTCTTGGGCTTCAAAAGAAACCAGCATGATCTTTCTTTGAAAATACTATGACCAAGTCTGACAGTTCTCTCTTCACTTGTAGGGTTTGTTTGATCTTCATCACATAACTGGAAACTTACATTACTATCACAATGCTAAGCTAATCTGCGTCAATCATGAACTATTGAAGCCACACACACTAAATCATCTGGCTCTACAGTACTGACATGGCATCTTTGCAAACCTTCGTTGATGAACAGGGTTTGAAGTAGACTCTCGGTGGCATAAGCGTATCCTGCATCGATCAACTTGTTGATACGCTTGCCTCGCCTCGCCGTGCCTTTGGACTTCCGGCGCCTTGGTGGGTGTTGGTTTGTCTCTTCGGACCTCCCATCTTGAGGGCATGATAAAGAAAGTCAATAACTCGGAAATCGCTTCTTCCTTGAATATTCTCTTGATTGATTCTCTCTCATGATAAAGGAAAGTCAATGGTAAAGAATAATTTCTTTCCGTGAACCTTCCCTTAATTGATTTGATCTATTTTTATATTGCGTGATTCTTTTTTATTATATATGGATAGTTTGTATATTTACTAATTGTATTTCCTTTTACAATAACATCTAAGGATGCTTTGTACGTGTATATATGTGCCCTTTATGACATAATAAAATACAAGTCATTCTTTTCATCCTATTATGTCTTCATAGAGGCCTTGAACATGAGTTTGTTATTGCCATTACCACTCAAAGGGAATGCGCGAGATGCAGGAAGAGATATTAAGGATTAGGTTGAATCGCCATTAATGGCCCGATTAGTGCTCAAAAAGTGCTATTTTTTGAACCACATTTGTGCCGGAGTTTTGAGTACTTTTTGTGTACTAATCGGCCTCGGTGGCAATTGGCACGTGAGTCCGGCTATGCTCTGATCGCATTTTGTGGCAAATTTTACGTTTTTACAAGCTATTTGTGCAAAAATTGTTGAGTCGATCCAAGCCACGGGAAAATTAGAGTCAAATTCAACATTGGATCGAGAGACAGGAAGGAAGAAGCCCGAGAAAATACAAGGAAATTGGAACTTGCATGAGATTTTGCGAGGTTCTTGAGAAAATTTTGTAAACCTACAGAATTTCTTAGGTTGCGAAATTTCGCAACACAATGAGCCCATCCTGCCGATCCTTTATTCACCCCTCTGCGCTATTCACACTTTCTACGCTTTTGAAGCTTTTTACCATTTTTTGTTATACTTTGGTTTTCTTCGCATTTTTGACTGTAGTAGTGTTTTCTCACGTTATTTAAATGCAGTACATATCAGAAGAGGGGTTGAGATATAAGAAAAGCTGAGACAAGCGCGTAAGACAGAGATATCTCTAATAACATTTCTTTTTAGCGGGAAGCTTTCAGCTCCGCCTCTTTTCCTTTTCTCTCATTTTCTCTCATTTTCTAGGTATGAACACCTCGGATGACAACTTGGAGGATATGGCGGCTAAAACCCTTTCCTCCTTAGGTGGGGGCTATAGGTCTGAAATCTGAGGCGTGCTAAGGGCTCCATGTTTTTCACGCAGGTATCCACTGTCGTTACTGTTTTCCCTTTTTAACTTTAGGTTTTGATCCCTTTTGTTTCACCTTGGATGGTTATTACTTGGTAAGCTTTTGGGCTCATTGAATACTTAATGTTAGATCCATTGATGTTCGTTAGTTATCATTTATGAGCCATTGTAAAGGTGAGCCAAGGTGACTTGTGTTACCTAGCAGATAGGAGCTTTAAGGTGTCAGTGGATGCCATTTTCAAAGAGATTTAATGAGGTTAGTTTTTATAGTTAAATGAAGATCAGGTTCGGGAGATGACTATGAGTCATCCTCTAACGAGAAAGGATACTGGAAACCCTCTCGGTTGCCTAGGAATCAATCCTAGTGACCTAACACTTGAGAAAGTATATTTTACATTTTATTTTATTTAAATTTCAATTTCCAAACATTAAACCCCCTGTTTTTACCAAAACCTTAAAATCCAAATCTAATTCACCAAATTGGGCACTCACTATAAGTCATTTGTCTGAAAGAGCCCATCCTTGAGTTCGACCCTAGAGTAGCTATCTTTGGAGTAGCTTTGCTCTGACAGTAAAGATTTTTAGGTTATAAATATTGATTCCGATTGCACCCCTCTTTGTGGCACGAATCAATAACATCATCTTTCTCTTCCCTTCCCCTCCCCTTTGCTCTTTTCTTCTCTTCTCTTCTCTTATACCTTTGGTAGAAATGAGTTTGGATAAGGAAATTGAGAGAGGGTCCCTTAACCCATTTTCTGCTTGCAAATTGTCCTTATTTATGAAAACACCCTAACCTCATTTTCTTTCAATTTTTCTCTATTAGCCTATTTTCCTTGAGTCAAAATAAGTTGTTTTTTTTGGTAATTCTTTGTCTGAAATCACTAATTTATACCTCTTTTACCATTTTCTTTTTCAATAAAGTGGCTATTCCACATAGATCTACATATTTGGGTTTTCATTTAGGTTTTTTTTTGTGATTTTTTCATTGTCTTGTTGCGGCGTATAATTATCGTCGTCTTGTTGCGGCGTATAATTATCGTCGTCTTGTTGCGAAATGTGGTTGTGTCGTCACATCACGACATTTTTTTTCGTCTTTTTTTTTTTGCGACGACATTTATTTGTGTGTAAGCAATTTAGACAGCTAAAGCATATCCGATCAAAGACAACAAATCAAATTAATAGTCGTCAATATACTGTAGAACTTGAGTTATAGGTATTCTAGTAACAACAGTAATATCAAATGTGTAGCCTCAATTATCAAATGCATAGGCTTTGAGTCAATTCATTATGTTATTAACATGAATGTTGTTTCATCATTTGTGGTTTTTAGTAAATTTGATTATGTGTTTATATCGATGTATTCTAATATGAAATCAATAAAATTATTTTTGCCTTCAAAAAAAATGCTTACAATTTCAATAAATACCATTTTTGAAGTTTTTTTATAACCATAAAAAGAAGAAAATAATATTACTTTCAGCTTCATTTATTGTTTATATGTTTTTTTTTTTTTTTGAAAGAAGCAAGCTGCCAATTATATTAAATCAGCATGGAGAAGAGAAGCAATACAATCTGGAGGTGTATAACCCCACACATGGAAACGACATGGCTTATTTTGCTTTCGAACTAAAGTATGATGGCCCAGATTACATGAGATCTCTTAATAAAAACAACTTTCACATCCCCCAAAGTTGCTAAAATAAAAGTACAATCTTGAATAATAAGACCAAAAGGTGAAAATCAACATCTCTCGAGCGCATAGCTTGCACTACTCTTAGACAATCCGTTTCAATAATTACCTTCGTTTGTCCTCTATCTTTGATCCAACTTAAAGCCTCTCTAACTCCCAAGGCTTCAACAACGTGACTCTCTCGTGAACCCAACACTTTAACGCAACCACCCATAAATACGCCTACTCATTGGGAACACGCCGCTCAATAGCTCATTTTAGGAAAGTAAACTCATCGACAGTATATTTGAGCCATCCCTGTGGAGGGCTATCAGTGAACACCGGCTGCTGTCATTGCACTTCTCTGCAGAGAACACCCCATCCACTCGCATGTAACCAATCTCTCAAAGGCTGACTTCCACTAATAACCTTCACTGGAAACATGATTCCAAACCCGGAGTCATTTACGTAGCTCTCCAAATGCCCTGACAAATTGAAGACATCTCGGCCCGATCGTTGAAACTCGACATATTTAGGCAATTGTAAAAACCATTCTTTGAATGACCTATTATTTGCCCGAAAAAATAATAACCCGATCGGACCTCAACCAAACCTCCTGAGCAAAAGAACAAGACACCAAGACATGCAAAGTAGATTCTACATCATTCCCGCAAATGGGACATGAGGCATCATTAAGAAGTCGTTTTTGGAATAACGCGTACCTGGTAGGGATAATATCTCTTGCAGCACACCACATAAAGTTAACCACTTTAGGAGGAGCATTGAGTTGCCAAATGAGTTTCCATACATCATGACCACTTTATTCTTTGCTTGAGGAACGTGACTGTCTGCGTAACAACCCATAACGAAAGAATGATTACTTTCCTTTTGATTACGCGGTCCACATCCAACAATCAACATGTTTTCTCACACTTAATGGAATATCCAACACTTTCATAACATCAGGCACATCAAGGAGTTCATTAATTTTTTCCACATTCCAGGAAGTACCACATTCACTTATAAGTTCCTCTACTAACATATTCTCCCCACCAAAAACTTGCGGTGAAGAAATCCTGGCTGAAACCGTATCCTGCAGCCAAGGATCACCCCAAATTTTGATACTTTTACCATCCCCCACTCTCCAACGACAACCACTAAACAAAGTACCCTTCGCGGCCAGATACTTCCCGTAAATATAGATTTGAGGTTATCCCTAGTAAGAACTAAGGAACTCAATTTTTTGAAATAACGTGCCTTTAATATTCTTACCATAAGACACGTGGGATTTGAGAATTCGGCACCCTTGTTTAGCGAAAGTGCTAGGTAAAATCACTCAACTTTGAAAGCTCATTCCCCCATCCTTTTAAGTTACACCAAAATGTCCCACCTACACCCATCTAATACCACCCACTTACCTTCTTGGTTTCCCCACCAATATCCATTAAAGATTTTTTCCAATTCATCACAAGTATCTGAGGAGCAGCAATTTGAGCAGGACTCATAACATAATTTTGGCATTGCACATGCTTATCTTAAGGGTATCTCTTTACCAGCTTTCGAAAGGAGCTATTCTTCGACTTTGTATCTTTGCCCAAACCACATCCTTCACATATGCAAAAAGTACCTTCTTCCTTCCCTTTGAAGTGCATTCAGTGCTTCACATCATCCACCACCTCAACAACCCCTAACTCCCCACATAACAATGCCCGAATTTCTGCACCCTGCTTGGTACTAAAGGAAGCCGTGACTTGTGAAGTGCTTAGCTTGGCGGATGCTTCGGTCATTGTAAAATCTCATGACTCTACAGAAAACTCCTCCTGTAGTAGCCCAGAAAAAAAGAATAAGCGTCGTCGACCAAAAAATAAATAGGAGACAATAGGGCACCTCACAGTTACTTTGCACCCATGTAAAGACCCAGAAGCGAGCCTCACTCACGAGTAGTGGCGACAACCCTTCAGCCTGAAGAATAATAAACAAATCACGGTGACAAAGGGGGTCCCTGTCTTAAACCTCGGCTCGTGGAGCAATGGACCTATCAATTCATCATTAACCATCACATTAAATCCCCATGATTTAATACCTGACAACGATAAAATCAATCCCTCTCCTACAAAATCAAGCTTCATCGACATACCCACTCGAAAACACCACTCTAATTTATCATAAGCTTTAGAGATATACAATTTGAGCTACATTACCAAATTTAGTGATCACTATCGTTTAAGGTAATGTGAGTTTCGTAGTACAAGCGATATTGTCGGTAATGTATCTTCTGCTCACGAATCACTTTAGGTTTCACGAAATAACCTCCGATAAAACACATGACGATTAGCTAATGCTTTCGACATCTGTACTGCACATTACACAAAGAAATTGGCCTCAAATCAACCATTACATTTGGTTTCTTTTTCTTAGAATCAAAGCGATAGTAGTAACGTTCAAACCTTTAGGCAAATGCTTTGGCTCCACCCATCATACAAGAATGAACCACCTCTTCTCGACCAGCTCGATATTTTGGTAAAAACCCGAGGTTAAATCCGTCTACACCGACGGTTTATCGGGGTGCATAGAAAAGCGCACCTAATTTCATGGCGAGGTGCATAGCGGGCTCATCAAAAATTCATTATGTTTTCTCATGACCTTTTTGACAGTTTGAAGAGCGGCTCCATAGCCGGATTAGAAATTGTAAATAAATCGGAAAAATAGTCGAAACTACCTTCTCGATTCAGCTATGATCTTATAATCCACCACCCCGTCATCCCCGATCAAACTCATTTATTCGATTCTTACAATTTAGACCATTCGCATATCGGTGGAAGCAGCTTTGTGATCGCATCTCACTTTGGGCCAATGGATTTTTGCCCTTTGTTTCGAGTATATCTCCTGCCAGACCAACAGAAGTGTCGTTCCTCTTCTTTTTGTAGCGATAGAAGGAGCAATCCTCCTACCTTTCAGATAGTTGATTCTGCTCTTAATTTTTCTCCCCTCCACATGCAATTTCGGTAGAGACTACGCCGCTCCTCAGGCTCCTTCCCATCGCCCAATCCCGGTCTGAATCTACAAGCCGAGCTACCTTCCCAACTACGTTTGATAATAGCTACACACCCTTCTTAGGATATCAAGCATTTCAAGCAGCCGATTGTAGGTTTTAGGAACAAACTTAAAAATCTCGACAAGATGGGATTATGATCGAGGCAGATCTGATATAGTGAGTGCGGCTTGTCCGACCTTCTACACGAGCCTCATTAGCGAGTCTTTCTGTCTAGCCTTTCCTCCACCCATCTATCGGTGCCACACCACTTCTCCCAGTAAATGGGTGACAACAAAACCGTCTTTCGACCTGATGCATGATGGCTTTACGGAAATTAGAAATAAGTAAGGGATAGGCATGTCTTAGCTTCTCATTGTGTCGATAATTCATTGAAGTCTCCCAAAAATTACACAAATGGGATAGATCACACTTTGCCAAGTCTCTGAGAATCCCAGGCTCTGTTCTTCTTTGTCGTCAGTAAGCCATAAAAATAAGACAGTATAAGGCTCCTCACCCTCGAGTTTAACCACGGATCGATAAACCTATGATTGGAGCCCCGAAATATTTAGCAGTCCCTCATTCTTCCATAAAGCGCAAAGCCCTTTCGGTGGCCCACATTACTCACAACAAAACAGCGAATCTTTGTAATTTATTTTTTATTCCTTCGATAAGCGTCACATACCACTAAAGTTTCAAGCGAAAAATAAAATCGGGCTTACAATCGGGGACGAGTCAGATGAAAGGGAATTGCTCGGGGATAGCCCAGGCCTCGGCAATTCCAGCTTAAACAACTCATCGGGATTGGTGGGCCTGCGCAGCAGCACCCACCGAAATCCTATTATTTGGATCAGAAATATCATGGGCCAAGCTACTGGGACCCATCAAACTCATATGTTCTGCCGCAGATGACCTACGCCTTTTGACTTCTCCCACAATGAGGCAATCAGTAATATTTCCTTCCGTTGGGCCACCTTCCTTATCCACCAGCTCAACCTCCTGTAATCTCGCTTCCTTTCTATCACCATTAACAACTCCTTCCTTATCTACAACACTTCCTCGAATATCTCCTTGATTACCACTATTTCCTCCAGAATTCACGTGCTCTGCGTAACCATCCTTATCCGTCTGCCTCCCATCCTGCTCCACCGTGAACGGTATTGAACGGAGCCATTGCTCCCCAATAGGTAAAACTCGACTTCGTCGATTATTAGCTCGTAATTCTGGGCCGAATTGTCGTTTCACAATTCCATCCTCCGACTCAAAAGCACGCAAGCATGTACGTTCACCATGCCCAATGATTCTGGCCAGTAACAAATGTGGAAGGCGGCTAAGATTGAAATTTCACTAACCCTCCGTATCTTGCCCTGCACGACAATGAGACTCATAGCAGTTCATTCACATGAGGAACTTTTGTACCTATCATACTAACTCTTCCACATCCTTTAAAATTATTTGAGTCAGATTCTAAAAATCCACCCACATATTTCCCTAGACTCCTTGCCACCCTTTCTGACCGATATCCCACAGGTAGATTATGAACTTGCATCCACAAGAAAATATGCTCCAGGTCAACCTTCATTGGATCTTCCCCAGTCTTCACTCGCTGAAAAATCAACAAATGATTATCAAAATTCCATGGGCCTCCCTCCATGACTCTACGCACATCTGCTTCATGTGCAAACTGGAATAAAAACCTTCCCTCTTCCAGGTCCTCAACATATACATTCCACTCACGGCAAACGTACTGTGGTGTGCGCCAGCGCTTTCTTGAGATTGTTATCCGGCGCGTCCCACGATAGCCGCGTAGATCCCAGTAGCCGTCGTCCACGATCTCAGCAGGAAGAACCATTCGCTCCACTCCATCAGTTTCAACCATTCCTCAAATTCCGCCACCATGCCATTCAAAGCCTCTGCATCCAAAGCCGCAGTATTGCTTGAGGATGCCATAAACCAATAAAAAGAAAAGGCGAGATGAAGAGTTATAAGGAAGAAGTGAGAGGAAACAATGATAGGCTTATGAATGGAGGAAAGAAAAAAAGATGATTAAAGAATGAGAGTTTCAATGAAACGATGCTCGCATGAAAACGAGAGAGAGCAGTCGATAGACAAGAAGGGCCGCTTTTCCATAATCATTTTTATATATTTTTCTTTATTTATCCCTATAATTTTATTTTTTCTGTTTTAAAATAAATTAAAACAACTATTTATTCTCTAGAAATTGTTCTTCATATTAATTTATTTTAAAACTAAAAATAGAAAAAGATGATAAATGGTCTATTTTTTTTTTTATCTTTTTTTATTTTTTTAAATAAAACTATTTTTAATCACAAGACAAACCATGCTGTTGACTTTTTAATAACGCATTCAAAGTGAAAAAGGAATTATATATCGTAAGAAAAAAGACAAGAATTTCCTTACCTGTTGAAAATATGATCTTATTAGCAAGCGTATGGTAAAATCTAGATCTTTAATTCCTAATAACATAAATAAATAAAGAGGAATTATATAGGTAAGGAAATCTAAAGGAATTTGAGACAATTATTAAGGCTCTGGTTCAAACCTAAATAGGATTAGGGAAATAAAAAAATATTAAAGAAAATAATTTTTACATATTTGATATCATCGTGAAAAATATAAAAGAAAATCATATAGAAGCAAACTTCATTACAAAATTTTATATTTTTTAATTGTTTAATCCTTACATAATAAAAAGAAACAAATAAAATAAGTTTAAATAAACATATAATTAATTTATTAATAAAATGATAGATAGGTTTTTTCTAATTGATTTCTCTTGGGATGAATTTAGAATGGAAGTAAAAGAGTCTAAGTTAGACCATGTATTATTACGTTCTTTCAATTAATATATTAGATTAATTTTAAAAAATAAATTAAATTAAATTTTAATGTATAATAGTAATAAGAACGATAAAAATAATAAAGTACTTTTCCAATAGATAAAGTTATAAATAATTATAATATTTTAATATACAAATACTTTTGTTCTAAAACCAAAAGAACTTTTGAATTTTCAAATCAAATAGTGATAGTTTTTTTCTTCCGGAAACCAGTATTCATTATATTTTTATTCTCAATTTGAAATCCCTTAAATTCTATATTGGAACTTTTCTTCTCATCATTTATGTTCAACCCTTTTTCTTTAGCATTTAGTAAAGAAATTCAAGATTAAATGATTGACAGCCTTCAAAATCTCTAATTCTCAATCTTTTGATTTCACCAAAAAATGGGTTGATTACAAAATGCCCAAAACCCCTTCAAAACCTTATCCTTACCAAAACATATGTGGTCTCAAACTCCACCAAAATCTTATTTTCCTTCAAATTCAAACTATAAAACTTATCTCTAAAAACTCTAAAAACATGCTGCAAATACCTTATCACAACTCTCTCCAGATTGATAGAGACGGTAAATCAATATGACATCTAATTAATGGCCAGCGAAGAGCGTATGTTATGACCTCATTACCACGCGCCCCCGCCCGTGTAGAGATTTTCCACTTCCAATTTTCAAATCACAGTGAATTGGGAAATTAATGTCAAAAATCCCAATTCGAACTTTTCATTTAATTGTTGATCGGCTTTGTTAGTGAATTCAAAGTTATCAAGCAGGTTGTAAATGGGCGTGTGATTGTGAGATAAAAACCGTCGTCTAGAGATAAATGATTATCTTTATGAAAAGCATATCAAGCGGTGAAAACAAGATTTTTTATCTACATTATATTATAAGATCTGAGAATTTTGAAACGTAAAAGTTATTCGGACATAAAAGCGGCTAAGGTATTATGTTGACAATTTCTTTACCTCAAAAACAAGATAAGATGTTGAGCTGACACTTTTTTGGATTTTAAAGTCATTCAAATCCATACGAATTTGAATGTTTTGAGTGTAGTTTGAATGATTTGAATCGGCAAGAGTTTTCTATTTAATGGAACTAAGTCTCTTGGTAGGAGGGAAAAAAAAAAGGAGAAGAGTGATTACATTTGTAATTATAAAGTTTTCATTATATTGGAACTAAACTGTTAAATTCTTGTATCAAATTCTAAGTGTATCTTCAAATTTTACAAGTTTTATATTTTAAATAAACTTTTAGTCTTTTCAAATATCAATTACTTGCTTTATATTATGTTATTCTGTCTATTTTCTGTTATATTTATTCTGATAAATTCTGGAGTAATTTTTTTATATATATTTAATTGTTTAGTCATTTCATAATAAAGAGAAACAAATAAAATTAGGTTTAAATAAATATATAATTAATTTATTAATAAAATGATAGACAGGTTTTTTCTAATTGATTTCTCATGGGATAAATTTGGAATGGAAGTAAAAGAGTCTAAGTTAGACCAGGTAATATTACGTTCTTTCAATTAATATATCAAATTAATTTTAAAAAATAAATTAAATTTATTTTTAATGTATAATAGTAATAAGACCGATAAAAATAATAAAGTACTTTTCAATAGACAAGTTACAAATAATTATAATATTTTAATAATTTAATCAGTTACAAAATATAGGATTTGACTGAGTGGCTAGGAGAAATTTATACACCCATTTTGCTTTGTTTCATTTAATTTTCTAATGGTTATGGGACGGCGAGAGTTACTTTAAATAAATAATGGGACATGCAGGATTAGAATATGAGCCACCCGTCCTATTACCATTCGTAATTGAAAAAATATATGATAAATTCCAAATCATCTAAACAAAATTACATTTACGGAGTAATAAAAAATATGTATAAGACTTAAATATAGAGGAATTGGTTTAAAAGGGATAAAAATAAAAGTTATTTCTAAAACCAACCTCTTACTTTTATAACTTTAAAATATCAAAACTTTAAATAAAATTACCCTATAATATGTAAAAACCTAAAATGTGCTCATGAATATATATTTTTATAAGTATGAATCTTGTCGTCGTTAAGTTAGTATTTGAATAAATTTGAAGGTGTCGATCAGGTTTACTTATGATTTTTATACGTAATGGAAACATGATACGATTAAATTATATTTAAATAAACTTTGAGAGGATTAAGTCTAGGTTTATAATAGTCATTTAGTTTCGACTTAACAATTGTTAAGTTATATTTGAATAAACTTAAAAATGGTTAAGTTCAAATTTATATGGTGATTAGAGAGGTAAATTTATGAAAATGATATAAAAATATTCTTCATTTTTAGGTTTTAAGAAAATGAGTTAGATTTGTAATTTTTTTTACTTTTTGTCCCTTTTAAATGGTTAACCTTAAAATATATCCATGATATTTGTGTATGCCTAGTCCTTTATTTAATTTATTTAAAAAATATTTGATAAAAAATTTAATAAATCTTAAATATAACATTAATAAACTTTGGATATTATCATATTTATTTAGATATTATTGAATATTTTTTAAAACAAGACACTTTATTTTAGTTTCATCATCATAATTTTTCAAATAATTTGAGAGGGCCCTATCATGTTTTCCCACATTTTTTTCTTATTAATTTCATGTTTGAATTAGTATTGATTTGACAAACTAAATAATAAGTTAGATGCAGGCTTTTGTATGGCAGAGGGGGGATTATAGTGATCTCATTGCTTTAGTCGGTCCAAGGCAATGATGATGGTGACTAAGTGCTATGGCCACGCGCATTCATGCTAATAATTCATTAATTTCCGTATGTTTCTAAGACCCTTCATTTATGTTTCCATAATGATTTGATATCAACTCAACTACAGCATCTTGCCTCTTTTTCTATATATATATATATATATATATATATATATATATATATATATATATATATATATATATATACTATATATATATATATAAGTTCACCTACCAAAATACGCATTGAGAAGTTTGTAAATATCATTTGAGTCTTGGGCCATATGTTATTGTGAGACTTAGCATTAGAATTAACATCATTCAACATGGGATCGTGTCTTTCCAAAATTTATGTAGGTTGTGTTTAAAAATTCTTAAAGAAAATTCAAATATAAATAAAATTTTCTTATTCTTAAATTGTTTAATCTTTATATTAATAAGTTTAAATGGGTACAAATGAGTTTAAAGTAGTAATTAATAAAAGTAATATATTAAATTTGTTGTAATAGAAATAAAATAAAGAGAAGAAAACTTAGGATAATGTAACATTACTACTTTAGCGATAAAGGCTGACTATAGACATAATGAGAAGATCAAAGGTTCGTGAAAACCAATTGACCTTTACCGTAATGATGGTCAAATTCGTTAAAATATTTGTAACTTGTAAATGATCATAGCATTGACGCTTGATAAAGCTGCTAGGAAAAGCGGGTGGGGCCAAAAAACTTAGTGAAGGGAAAAGAGTATATGGCGCTGAAAGTATATTTACCTCGTTAAAACCTTACTCGCTGGAAAAACCCGATGGGACAAAAACCTAGTGAAGAGAAAGAGTCTGATCGCGGCGAGTATTCGAACTCCACGATGTCGTAATATCACCGAGTTGGAGATCTTTAAAGCCTCCTCATTTCAATTTGGCGTAGAAATTTGCTTGAAGGTCGCGATAGGTATCTGTAGTGAACCAATCTAGGGTTATCACTAGACTTTGATTTGTTCTTCTATCAATCTCACCATTATTTTGAAGCTCATGCGTGTGAAAGAACTTTGGAGAAATATGCTTGGTTCGGTCTCCTTTGATGTATCCGCCTTTGAGTTGTGCAATACAGACGGTATTATCTTCATATAATGATGTTCTGTGTTTGAAATAGGGAGAAAGGCAAATTCAGAGTCGAATATGTTGAATCATGGATCTTAACCATGCACTCACAGCACTCATGTATTCTTTGGCAAAACCTAAATGATTGGAGGTAGATTTGTGTCGGTAGAGGCGAGTGGGACAAAGTCGCCGGATTTTTCGGACTAAAATTTTAGCGATGACACAACGCCACTAAGCAGTGTGGGCCAAATAGCCTTTTGAAGGCAAAAAAAATTCGGGCAGGTCGGGCCGGGTCAGGCCATACCGGGCCGGGCCATATTGGGCCGGGCCAAATTTGGCCCGGTTTTTTTCGGGCCAATAATTTAATGGCCTAGCCAGGCCCTAATTTAAGGTGGACCGGGCTAGCCCACCGGGTCGGACCAATTTTGCCACCTCTAATTGGAGAAGGTTGCCACCATGGTTTGCTTAATAGATCTCCAAGAGACAACAGTATCGCCACAAGTAAATACATATCCTGATTGTGATCGAGCCTTATGGGGATCCGAAGGTATCCTGCATCAGTATAACCAAGTAACTCTGGTTTTGGTACTTTGGAATAAAAGAGCCTTATATCACTTGTTCCACGAAGGTATCTCAACAAATGTTTTACTATGTCTGGCCTTGTACAATTTTGAATCATTAGTCTCCCGATTGCACTTAAGTATGGTATACAGTAGGGAGTTTCTCATTCTCTTTTTTAGGACGAAATGGGTCTTTATTCACTTCAAGGGATCTTACAACCATAGGGAGTTAAGGGGATGAGACTTTGTATGTAAAAGCGACGAAGGACTTACCGGTGTATGTTGATTGATGGACAAAATGCCATTTGAAAATACTCGATCTGCCCGAGTGAGAGGCAATATCTAGTCTTACCTAGATCTTTCATCTCAAATTCATGCTAGAAATAATTGGCAGTTTCTAGAAGCCCTTCGAGTCCCTGTTAGATTCAAATCGTCAGCATATCACTGCTTATAATTGTGGCCCGACTTACATTTTGCTGATAAATGCGGCGTGGGTAGATTGAATTGTTACATATCCTTCTTTCCGTAAGTATGGCACTCAAGCGGTGCCACATTCGGCGGTTGTTTGAGTCCATCTGAGATCGTTAACTTTGTGAATACATACCACGTGGTTTGAAAATTTTGCTTGACGTGTAAATCCTTTAGAAATTTTCATGTATATGTCACTATCTATGGATCCATACAAATATGTTGTGACTACATCCATCAAATGCATTCTAGTCTAGCCACAGAAAGCGCTAAATGTATTAAATATCTAAAGATGATTGCATCCATTCTTGGTGAATATGTCTCTTCATAATTAATCACAGGGTCTTTGTGAAAAATATTGTGCAACAAGGTGAGAGAAAAAACACATATCGTCACGATTTCATTATTTTCATTTGCTTTTCCTTCTGGGCCGTCTATATCCACGGGCTTAACATTTTCGGGTGTTGGAACTCTTGGTCAAATACCTTCCTTTAGCTAAACAATTCGATTTTGCACAGATTGCTTCTTTCCATTTTTTCCCAATCATGTCGAATTTGACATTCATTTGATTTGTGGCTCACGATCATCGTTATTTTGCATGAGTGCCCTTATGCACTTGGAAAGAAAAAGCATTGTTGACAAGAGTATGTCACAGTCCCATATTTCCTCCTTGATTCATATAATTTATAGAGATCTCTTCATTTATAGGAGATAATTGGTCAATTATTACTTTACTCTTGTAATTCATTTCCTTTAACCCTTATGTGTGTTTAGCTCAGCGGGAGGCGTGTATTGTAATAGGCTCTTGAGGGCAATTTCATCAAATTGTACTCTCTGAGGTAAACAACATTAGATTTTCTTTTCCTTGGGAAAGAATCTTTAGATCTGATTGGTCTTCTACGTTTTAGATGTGGTTTAGATGTACTGGCTATATCATTTCCCGAATCCCCTATAAGGATCTCAATATGTGCTGGTGCATTAACAGCTGGAATATGTGACTTTAGTACTTTATTGGTCAATTGAAAGCGCTCCCCAGTAATTGATGCAGATCTGTAAATGAATGATTCTTTGAACTAGTTCGATTTGTTTAATCTGAGGATCAAGATCACGACAATGATGGTGTATTCCAAGTAATTTCCGCGTAGGCTATTAAATTTGAAACCTCTTCCCCTAATGGTAGGAAGCAGTTCATCAAACAGCAATACCAAACATGCGATAAAAGATTCCTGTTAAAGGCTCAAGGTAATGGATAATCGTGCGGAAAGAAAACCTACATAAATACCAGTCCAGGGGACCCACATTTTAGAGCGTTGTTTTTGGAGGAATAGGGACCCATAAACTACACAGCGAGAACACGAAATGGAAGTATTTAGTTGGGACCGAAACAACAATTTGTAAAGGAGATAAATCTGACCACCAATACCAGGGCGAAGGCAGTTAAATTACGGCGTGCGATGGGGCATGCCCTAAGTAGATAAGACCGTTGGTTCGTAAGGAAGATAATGGTTCTGATCAACCTGCAGTGTTAATGAAAGATTAAATGATCGATGAACAGCAGGTGTATATATTGTTTGAGATCAATAATCATACCAGGTTAATAATCCGTAAACGGCAGAATTCGCGACGTATCCGGCGGATCTGTTGGATCGTCGGAAAGAATAATGATTTTCTTGTTTTATTTTGATAACGACTATAACAGTTCTATAATAGAAGAAGCGACGAATAACGGTGGATTATCGCTGAGATATCAAACGTAAAAAGTTCTTTCCGGTGGTTGATCACGAATATCTCACCGAATCGTTAAGAATAGGTATGAATCTGACTTTTGAAGAAGTGGAGTAATCTGGCTTTCATGGTGGCGTTGGTTATCAATGACGAATCATGACCCCGATCAGACAAGACTGACGTGGCTGATGATATATGCGTGAAGATGCCGGTTGATAAAACCAGTTATAGTGCGCCGAAACGACGGACGGAATATGCCGTTTCGTGCGCAGGAACGCCAGTTCAAGATGTAACGATGGATGAATAACGTTGGTGCGCTTGTTTTTCCAAATGTTTTTTATATGTAGTTGAATAACGAAATTGGTAGTTCAACGCTCAGTATTTCTGATCAGTGTCATTCCACGGGATATTCAAAACAACAATTGTTGGATTGGGGTGATTTCAAGGCATCTGGGTGGAGGTCAAACCTTGACAGATATCAGATCTGTCAGATTTTGGATAGTTGATGGGACAGGAAATAGTAGTAACATTAGAAGGGCTAATGTTAATTGGGAAAAATACTTCTTTAATTTTGGAGAATAGAATGAGTTGTAGCACGAGTGCGCTAGACAAATATCTCAGTGATTTTGACTTTCGAGTGTCAATTTGAGTAGAGGCATCCATGTTTCTTCAAATATATATATATATATATATAAGGATTAGAATTAATAAAAGCAGAAATACTCTTAAAACATTGAAAGGTTCTGTGTGGAAAGGAATTACATAAGAAAAAAAATAAAAGAACTAATCAGAATTGACATGCCCATCACCAATTAGATGGGAAATATTTCCAATAGGATCCTCAAAGAAATTAGAAACATCAAAGTGGGTCAAATCCTCCTACCATCCCACCATCATCAGGAAATTGACTTCAATATTCTTTGTCTTCGATTGAGGCTTGGTAGAGATCAACAAAATGTTTGACCGTACGACAGGTACGTGACCAATGACCCGTCATGCCACATCTATAGCAGGTATTATCTTGTTGGCGTTGAGTGATACTCTAGCCAGTGGTTGCCTGTGGATTTGATTCCCTTGATTGGAATTGCCTTTCTTATTTTTGAAGGGACCGGTGTTATGATGTCTGGAATTATTACCACGGCCATGCCCTCCACCACCATCACGTCCTCGTCCTTTCCCCATAGTCGGCCCATTTTGTATATGCATTTGCTATGGGGGATGCAAAAGTAGTATATTCTTGAGGAAATACTTTAGACCTGTGGGGCCAGTTGATGATTTTGGAAGTAAAAGCTAGTTATTCTTTTCGACCACAAGAGACCTCTGATGGTCGGAATATTTAAGTAAGCCAGAGCCTTCTCTATGTGCTAGCTGCCAGGGAGCATTAGAGGCGTGAAAATGGTAAAAAAAATTTCGAGCATATCCTACATGGTGATATTCTCCCATAAGAGCTTTAATGAACTAATTTTAAATAAAGCGAATTGTATTCGCTAACGAACAAAGTCTTGAAGCGTAGTCACGGCCAATCATCTCTTGCTTTGGGAAGTATTACTGTTTTCTGGTGGTCATATCGGTCTTTTAAACTCATCCCGGAGGACCAATGTGGTCTTTCTTGTAAGGTATTCGATTCTTGGGACTTTAAATGAGACGTGACGAAGGGAAAATTAAAGCTTTAGCGCGATCCTGCAGGGATGCACTATTAGTTTCTTTGATGGTTTCTCCCAGGTTCGAAGCATCTAAGTGTATTTCAGCGTCTAAAATCAAGGATAAGTAGTTATTGCCCGAAATATCAAGGGCAATAAATTCTAATTTTGTGAGATTAGACATATTTTGAAAATAATAGGAACAAAAAAAAAATTGTAATAAAAATGATCAAAATTTAACAAGAAGAAATAAATAAATATAGATTTTTTTTCAAGAATCTAAAATAAATGACACTATTGCCTTGGAATTATAGTTTTTGTAAAAATTCTTGAGAATTCAAAGTATATTCTGAAAATTTATTTTAAATTATTGCGATAATGAGTCTACTAGAATTCAAAGGGTTGAAACAAAAAAAATTCTTAAGGTATTGCAATGTGAATTCTCATTAATTCAAGAGTTTTGCAAAATTCATCTGGAATGATGGAAAAATTGAATTCTTCTGGAATTCAAAGTGTAGGCGGGTTAGCTATAATTCTTGCATTAATGTAGATTCTAAGGAATTTATGTCAAATTGAAAATGGTATCAAATGCTTTTGGAAATGATACCATGTATAAATAGAATAAAAATAACAAAGAAGAAAAGTAGCATAATGGTAGAGTGTAAACAATAGTATAATAAAGTCAGTTGAATCTCATGATGTTTATTATCTCCTTTTATTGTTTTGACTATTAAAATAATAACAAAAACAAGCAGCCAAACAAGAAATCCAAAAAATAAACGCATCAATTTCCCAATATTTAAGTAGAAAACTAAAGAATAAGTAGATTGAAGTAATTTCAAGATTCAAGCAATCTCCAAACTTCAAATTTTGAATCTTAGTAAAAGTATATATAGGAAAACTTTTAAAACAAATCAACAACAAACAAAATTTGGGCAGACTTGGGGTGGAGCGAGTTTTGGCAAATGTTGAAAGCGCATAAATGTCGAAACTACCTATAGCGGGAGAAATCGTGCGATAACGTGTTGTAATGAAATAAAATAAGGAGAAAATGAAGAAGAAAACTTAGGATAATTTTTTATTCCCACTTTTGATAAGGCTATTTATAGGCTTATAATGAAAATGAAAGGTTCACAGTGAAAAACCGAAAGGACCTTTACGTAATAATGGTGGGTGGTCAAATATTTATAACAAAATTAACTTTATTTTTATTATATATAGGACCCGACCTATAGTGTGTCTAGGGGGTAAATGCCTCTAAAATTGTTTAATAGGAATTGATCTCTTGATCTTAAGATTAAAATAAATTACTTAACCAATATGCTACAATACCCATTGATTATATTTTCTAGGTCCATCACAGATTATATTTTCATTGTATTATCTATTAAATTTTTTAGAAACAAAAGATACGCCTAATAAAAAATTTAGAAAGAAAATTACTTACATTGATAAATTAAAATAAATACAATAAATGAAAATGATACGTTGGATTTAACTCTATTTTAATTTTTTTTTTTCTGTTACATTTTCCTTCAAATATTCTAGAAACCAAACAGCGTCAAAGGAAATTAAATATAAATACCATTACTATCAAGTTACAAACTTAGATATTATTAAATTATTTAATTTTTATATTGATGAGTTAAAATAAATAAAATACTCAAAAATAGTAAATAAAAAATAATATATTTTACATTTTAACTCTAGTTTTATTTTACAACAATTTTTTCTTTCCTTTTATTTTATTTTTCTCTTTACTTTGTTTATCGGCTTCATAAGAAGAAAAGTGGCGGCTTACGGGTTAGGAAAGGTGGTGGCACACACAAACATAAGAAAAGGGGCGTTAATGGACAGCAGTTAGTGGAATGAGGAAAATTTTGAAGGAAGAGACAAAATTTCGTCTGATGTTTATTTCACCCTCATTAGTTTATTTCACAAGAACTATTGGTGGCTACGAGATATGCAAAAAAGACCGATCCGACCCGACCCGGCCTGAAACAGGAAAACCTGATATAAGTGAATGAATTATGAGTCGGGTTTTTTCAACCCGAATCCATTGGATCGGGTTATAAGTCAAAACCCTTAAAACTCGATCAACTTGATGCATAACTCTAATCCATGTAGATAATTTTAAATGAGTCGAAGTAAAAAGGTATTTTTCAAAAGTTGTTATGAGATGAAAAAAAAGATAAAAGTTTAAATGAATATCTGTCATGACTTAAAAAAAGTTTTTTTTTTTAAATAATCACGTATTTCAAGTTGAAAATTTCAACCACTTATACATATATATTGGATTTAATTTGTGTTATATTTTGTAAAAATGAATTTGATTTTTAGGAAGTTTAAAATTAATAATTGAGCCTGGCATAAATTTTCATTGAAAATAATCAAAGTTAATATTTGGGCTTGATCCAACTTGAGACTCAAATTTTAAATTTAGCATTTTAAATTTAGGCCCAATTTAAAAGCTCAAACCGATTACCCAATCAGCTTAATTATTATTAGATTGGATTGAGTTACTACAGACTATTGGTTAGATCCCGTGGAAACTCGATCAACCCGATTTAATCGGATCGATTATTATTTTTCTTCCAACCCGATAGACCCATCCCTAGTACACCTCTAAGAGATGCCATGGGATGGGATGAATGAGAAAGAATTATATATATATATATATATATTATAATAACCTTGAAGTCATAGAAGGCATATATACCTAATCCCATGGACTGGTCGCCGGAAATGCAGGTTCTTGGCAGCTTCCATTGTTGTGGGATTTGAGAGAGACTAATAAAAGGTTCCGTAAGTCAGCAAACGATTATCTAACATGCACGCAGGTAGAAAAAGGTTCTTTGGCGTCTTACTCAATATATACATAATATTAATCAATCTCTGTCTTTAACTATATATATATATATATATATATATATATATATATCTTTAGTGAAATTGTAATGTGTATGTCATATTTTGTTGTCTTACATATTGCATGCACGTGACGCCTCTTAATGTGAAAATAATTCTTTTTTTTTTTTAAAACACACATATAAACTTCTTTTTTTCAAAATAATCACAAAACTAGTATTTTTAGGTTTTAAAAATCACATTCCCAGATTGTATTTTTAAAAATTAATCTTAAAACCGTATTCATCAATTGAGATTTTAAAAATTAACCTTAAAATTATAGTTAATAAATACGATTTTAAAATTAACCTTTCAAAAAAAGCAATCAATAAATGTGATTTTAAGATGAATGTGTTTTTAAAGTTAATTTTCAAAACCACATATGGTAATTTTCTTTTAACCATGATAAATGTGATTTTCAAAACATAAAAAAAATTTGTTTGACAAATATTTTGAATATTTTTTTTTAAATGAATTATTTTGATATTAAACTCTTTGTCTTATGTTGTAATGTAATGTAGTATCTCTTTCTTTTTTTTTTTAAAAGAAGAAAAGAAAAAAAAAGAAAATGTAATGTAATGTAGTTTGTCATGACGCAGACCGTTGTATTGGATATTGCATGCTACTTGCATGCACGTGACGCCTTATCGCCTATTAACCATAGTCAATATATATTCCCAAGAAGCTGAAAACATGTAGAAGTGGCGATATATATAGATATATTTATATGACTTAGTAGAAAAAAACACACCAGCTCGTTCGAATCCGAGGCTATGGACATATATGATATATCCATTAAGGGATAGTCATTCTTATAGCCGCAGCAAACCACCAAAAAAGAAGGGGAAACATCCGAAACTCAAAACGACACTCACGCCTCAAACATCCATCATGTTTAGAAGAAATAAGAGGAAGAACCCAGATCGAAACCGTCAGGAAGGCCTCAAAGAGCAGCGGCATCCCTACCGAAAAGCGGGCTGTGAATGTGCTGGGTCAGGTCAGATCCCAAGTACGACCGCTCCCCCCGTCAGGTCCAGCTGCCTCTGCGGCGCTGCCTCCTCCGAGAACCCCGCGAGGCTTGTCAGGTCACCCCGCGCGGTGTTCTCCATTTCGAACCTGATCAGGACTGGTCGAAACCTGGGACGGGAATGGTGGCAGTTCGGTTGCATTGTAGAATTGGTTGTTCGTGGTGGCGGGGGAGTTGATATTGTCGACTAATAACGGCTGGTCCTGGTAAAGATTGGAGTAATCCCAGGAGTTTGTTTCCGGGGGGAACTGTACCTGGAATGGGAATTGATTGCATTCGGTGGGCGGGAAGAAGAGGGCGGCGGGATTGGGGTTGTTGGGGTGGGTGGCGGGAGGGACGAAGTGGTGGGAGAAGTCCGGGAGGTTCTCGTCGGGGGAGATGATGGAGGTGACGGAGGAGCCTGGCGGCATGTCGGAGTAGACGAAGTTGGTGCGAGCTCGGGAACCGCGCATTGATCGCGCCGCCCTGTCGTAGGCCAACGCCGCTTCCTCCGCTGTGTCGAAGGTGCCCAGCCAATGCCTCTCTTTCGTAGAGGGGTCTCGTATCTCCGCCGCGTATCTCCCCCACGGCCGCCGCCGAACACCAAGAAACCTCCCTCCCGCCGCCGTCTCCTGCTGCTGCTGCTGCTGCTGAGTTTGCTTCTTTTTGCTCTTCGACGTAGACGGATTCATGGTGACCAAAACGGACTGAAGAGTCAGAAAAACAGAAAGAAAAGGGGAAAGAGAATGTATGTAATGAGAGAGAGAGAAAGTTAGGACTCAGAAATTCAAAGCTGACTCTTCTCTTCCTTTTCTTTTCTTGGCGTTGGGTTTGGTTTCTGGCCGTTGCATGGACTCCTTTAAATAGGAGCTTCTTCAATGGAAACCCCGCCCATCTGCCCTGCCCTGTTTGCCCTTTGACACCTTTGAATTCCCATGACAAACCCAAACCCCTTCAATTAATTTATTATTTCTTTAACAATTCCCTTTTCATAATTTTATATTCCAGGGTCTTAGATCCTCTGCTACAGGTTCTTTCTTCAATGAATGAATCATCTCTCCAAATTGGAAGAGTTTGCTTAATTTCAATGAGGTTTGGATTATGGCTTTGTTCTTGGTTTGGTTTATAGGGCAATTCTGTCAAATGAGAAAAACCCACTTTATGAGACGAAAGACAATGGGAAGCTTGTTAAATTTAATAAATGGTTTTCTATCAGAGATGATTTAAATGATGGGAAAGATAAGAGAGGCATAAATAAAGAAAACTAGGTAAGCAGGGAGGTTACTTCATGATTAGATCGAACCACCAATGAGCATGATAATAAGCATGTTCTTTAGATCTGTCCCCATGATTATTCTTCAATCACACTTTTAATTTAATTATTTGAGTTAACAACTATTTTCAGTTAATGCCGATTTCTCATTTTCATAAATGGTATAGTCCAAAGTTCTACATGTGATCTTATAAACTATAGTGCCTACTGCCTACATGAATGAGGAGTCAATCATGGACTCTTCCCATTCAAAACAAAAGAAGTTTTTCATAAATTAAACACTCACCTGCAGTCCAGCCAGTCATAGCAGATGGAGCTTGGCTCTGTTCCTTTTCCTCTGTTGGGTCCCTTCATATCATTCCATGATTACATCAAATCATATGATCAAATCTTCATCAGAAAAGGCCTTCAGATTGGACTCAAAGTTTCCTTCAAGATATCAAAAGAATCCTCCCTTCAAACTAAAGGAAAGCTGTGAAATAACAACTCAAACCACAAAGAAAGTCCTTTCTTGATACTATTTATTATTAGTCACCATTGGCAGTTAGGAATCAATCTACTGAGTTTACCATCTGCCAAAAATAATGAGAACTATCATGAGGATACCATATCCCTCCATAATTTCACATGCCCTTCATAGCACTCTCACTAGTCATTTGCTAACATTTTAAATCATGATGCTGATTTTTTTTTTAATCACGTCTCATACATTCCACACATTCTTATCCATTTCTTTTGATTAGAGCAGCTGCAGAGATGATGCCGATAAATACTATAATTTCCATGGACTAATAAAAGAAAGTGTTGTGAATTGGAAGGATGATGATCATGAAACAAATAGCATGCTCTTCAAGTAGGATAGTTAGGGGGTTGTGACTTGTGAGGAGGGAATTATTTTAAAGGGGGTTTCTACAATTAGATCATGTTACCTAACCCTGTTTAAGTGAGCTTTTCAAGTGGGGTGTTTAAGGAATATCATTGCTCATCCATGTGCATCCAATTTGAGCCAAAATTCAATGATAAAACCACAGCCTTATGGTCTCATTTGGCTTCCTTTTTATCTTTGAAAGGGCCTTTTGATGTTCTTATTTTCCAACAGTTTGAATCCCATACCCCTTTTCATTACAATGAGGAATGCAAGGGGCTCCCAAATTGTTAAGGTGGCATGTAGTGGCTTATGGGCATGCCTATTTTTTGAATAGAAAACAATCACTAGGCACTACCTAATTACAAGATCAAATTTGAAACTAAGCGACCTTTTGACCAATTGTCCTATATCATCTTACCCATGTTTCCTATAAACTTAATTAAATACTAGGTTGTGCTACATCGTAAAGAACTTGCCAGAAGCAGAGTACTCTGTTTCTGAGAATCTGAGGTGAAAAACCATGCTCAAGCTTATCTTTTTTTTCTTTTTTAAATACTCAGGGGTGTTCAAGTCAGCTTGATCTCTGATCCTATAGGATCCTGAAGTTATAAGTCAGATAAATCCTTCAAACTCGAATAGTAATCATTGGTAAGTAAATCTAAGGTTGGACCAATTGAGCTACCTCTCAAGATTACTATGCTAGAGCTAATCTTGTATGCCTTGACCCGTGTCTTCTTCATACTTAAGCTGATAATCTGGTGAAGTATCACTCTTAAGGAATCCTTATCTGATGGATAGTTTCACACCAGCTGTTACTACCATCGGGAAAAAAAATAAAAATATCCCAATATCAAGGAATGTTTTAGCATGCATGTTTTCATCTAAAAGACACTAAAACTAGCTTGGAATTTTGATGCCCCAGGTGTAATAGATTAAGAACCTAGAGACTTTTAGGGAGACAGACAAGTAATGTATTTTTCCCCCACTTCATTAGCATCAAGTTGATGCAGGGGGATAAAGAGTAGAAAACCCCATTGGGATTTTGGATTAAGGGGGCTCGGAAATGTCCTTTATTTTAGCCCTGGATATGATTATTGAAGCTTTTGTCTTCTTTTTCTTGACTCTGAAATTGTGTTTGTCTAATTCACCCTAGTCAAGATTCTCAAGCAGGCTCGGGTTTTTCGGTGTAAAAGATACTATTTCTTTCAATAAAATTGTTTTGGGATTTACCTACTAAAAAACCTCAAACTTCTGAATGTGTTCATGTCCCAAATCTTGCTAGAACTATAGCTTTTTATCGAAACTTGTGATCCGTTTCCCTTGATGGTGTTATTTATCTTTTGAATTTCTCAAACCCTTTTTCTTTTTTCATAGTTACAAAGTGTGGAAAAGATTAAATCCTCGTATCAACAATGTTACTTTTTGTCTGAGATAGGGATATAAATGAGTTAAGCTATTCAGGAGCTACTTGATCTCAATTAATAAAATACTTGAATTCGACTTAGAGTTAATTAAGTCAAGTTCGAGTTCGAATAGATCAAGTAACTTATCGAGTCAAGTATCACAATGCCTAATTCGAGCTGTATGCGAGTTTAATCGAGTGGATTTCAAATTGATTTCGAGACGAGTCAATTTCAAATATCTTGTTATTAATTTTTAGTGATTCGAGTTTGTCGAATCAAATTCGAGGAAATAATTCGATTGTTTTGGAGTCCAAGTTTGCCAGCACTGCTTTGCATGCACGCGCTTTACGAACATCTGAAAAATAGGTTAATCGAGTTCGAGTTGAGTTCCAGTTTTTTAATCGAATCGAGTTCGAACTTGGTTTTGTATTGACTTGACTATAGCCCTAGTATGAGAGTAAATTCAAGAAAGCAAGCATAAGCATGGTCATAGAAGCATAGGAGTAGCTTACTTAGAGGGTATATTTGGGAAACATCAAGCCGAAGAACAAGAACCTAACTTCACTTGTGGGGTTTCTTCAAACATGAAATTCTCTTTTTCTCCATGTGCAGGCAAAGTGGGTTGCATTTCATGTGTGGGAGAGGTCTACTGAAACAGTGTCTCATTCAATCTGCTCTTCCCCTATAAATTATTGAATTAAGTATTCAAGAAAAACAATGCACCTCCCTTTGGATTCTCAATCCTGACTCATTGTTTTAGAAGGTAGGCCCCCTGGATAGAGATGGAAACAGAGCTCTCACTGCCCTCCAAGTGTTATCAAGATGGGTAAGAAATTCCTCGGGGAGTATGCTTTACCAGATTCAATGCTTCATTGAGTGGGATGTTTATTGTTTTTGTGTTGGGGGGATATTATTTTACGACATTTTTCAATTACTAGTTTAGAAATGCTTTAATAACAATTGTTCTGTAGGACAGTAGGAGTATGAGCGCATGAACACAGCATAAGACACAGATTTCACTGTTTGGGATCGAGAATTTGGAGATGGGCACCATTCTGTGTCAAAAAAAAAAAAAAAAAAAAGAGTTAGACATATCCAGGATGCAGGAACCTGGCCTTGTTTTAAGATGGAAATATAGATTGGTAGGGACTAGAACATGAATGGAACTAGAGTCTACATGGGCTTGATCATGGTCAGGGTTTTCAGTTAGTGATATGGCGATCTTTCAGACTTCAGAGAGATGAGTAGAGTCTCATAGTGTAGATTATTTGTTGCTGGTTACCAAACCAGAAAACAGGACAGAAAAAGAGACACCATTATGATTCATACCGAGAATTGCACATTATAGGGGCTGAAGGAGAAATCGTGTTCATTAAAATGCTCATTTCTCAATTTGAGTTAAAACACCAGAGAGAGTAGAGGGGCTGAGCAAGATATCCAATAGCAGCTCTTCCGGAATGCATGACAAGGAACTTCCACACACTTATGGGGCAGTATGCCGGTGTTGGCCACAAGGAAGGCTTAAATTTGCTGACATGATTGTACACTCTGCTACAACATCTGTAACCACAACTGGTGTTGGATCTGGTTCTACTACCTCTTCCCTCCTCTCAAGTTTCCGGTCCTCCTCTTCCATGACTCGCAAAAACGCATCAAGTGCCCTACGCATCCATTCATACCGGCACAGTTCAAACGCCTCGCTTATGCTTAGCTGTGGAGGGATACCAAGAGGGTTAGAAATAGATAGTGGTAAGAAGAATGGGGTTGCAGTTGGGATAAGTAGTCAGTCCCCTTCGTCTTAGTTAGCAATAGCATACTCACCCATTTCCTATCATGGTTTTCTTTCTCGGGCCAGGACTCAAGCTCCTCAGTCACCTCTAATGCAAACATGACTCCTCTGCACCCTCCTTCCAGACTGCAAGTTTCTTGTCTGCTCTTGCTTCTGAACTCCCAAACACCCAGGGGTTTTTCCTGAACAAAGAAAATCCACCTATTAGATTAACACTGGGTGAGAGCAGTTCAACTAGTGTTCTCAAGTTTTTTACAACTATATCACTAAGAAAGATGCCACACTATATCATCATAATCATAGTAGAGAACAAGCATATGATTCATCTTGCAGAAGAAAGATATTGCGAGTTAGTCAATGAGAATGATCGTATGCAGAGTCTGTAAACGTAAGTGTCTTCAATATAGAAGCCTTAGTGATTTGTTGTCAGACTTTATCGAACAAAAGCCAAGACCACATGGAGTAGTGAATGATAAGATGCCAAAATACAGTTGTTTTTGTTTTATTTTTTGCTTATATTTTTGGTAATGAAATATGAAGAACAATATAAAGTTATAAACTTTTCAAGCTAACTCATTGACAAATAGTTTCAAGCTAAAGAAACCTGATTTTCAGATGATTTCTGGGAATATTTCCTGACATAGTTTGCTGGGCTTTTGGAAGCTTATGAAACTAGCTCGGTTCCAAGCCAGAAATGCCAGCAGCTTTCCAGTTTGTGTATTATCAGCCATGAAATTGTATATTTTCCAACAACTGTCACAAGGCATGCCAGCTTCATAATCAGCAAACTGGAAACCACCAAACTGGCAGCAACAGAAGGAAGAAATCTAACGCAACTTATAAGAGCACGCATAGAACATATCTAATATCAATTTCTTGTTCAAGATACTAGCATAAGTAACAAGGACTTGGTGCCAGGTGATCTAATGCAACATGAAGGGACAATAAAAAGAAGTCCATTTAAAAACTCCTTTCAACTCAACATGCTCATCCATGGCTAAGAATGTTTCACATTCTGGTCCATTAAGCCTCTGTTGAATGCTGTCCTGTTCCAAAAACTTGCTCCATTGCAGTTAAAAACCGTATATTTCCATTATTATTTGCATTGTAGATCTACGCGAATATAATGTGTTGTGATAGATTGATTTTCAATCGATGAAGTGTGATTTATGGAACATTATCGTTTCATCAATTTTTCTCCCTGAATTCGTCATATGCAGCTGGATTCTCTAATCTTAATCTCAAATCTTAGAACAATCAAGCTATGCATTCTCCAGCTAAGAGAAAATGAGATGACAAAAGCATATGCATATCACAATAGCAACAATGCACCTATCAAGCAGGAAAAGGGACATACATTGAGAATTCCTTTCACTCCTGCTTCCTCCAAGGCTTCCCGACAAGCTGCTTCTTCGACCGTCTCATCATCCTCCCATCCACCCTGAAAAGCGACAAAAGGATCAAGATTAAAACATCAGAATTTTAATTAAGAGTGATAACAATCCATCTTTTCGGATTACCAATCCGGGAGGAAGAAAGGTGGGAATTTTTACCTTGGGAAACACTAGGTCACTACGATTGGGTGAAGAAATCATAAGAACTTCGATACTCTTCTCCAAATCAGTGCTGTGGTCTTCATGGTTCTCTATCAGTCTGTAAGGAATACACCTGTTGTTTGAACTAAATGATGAGAACAACAAATGGCCCAAATGAGAAGCACCTTCACATACAGAAACCATTTACATACTGAGCCACAACATAACCTAAGGGGTAGCTCCAGTTGAGTGGGGGTAAGGAGTTACCGATAGTCACAATTCAAGTTCCCCTGTGGTCACTAGAGTTGAATTCCCGGGACCCATTGGGATTAATCGGTAGTGTGTCTGGCCCGACCCGAGCATGCAGTTATAAAAAAAAAAAAAAAAAGCCACAACATATCCTTTCAGACCATGCATATATACAATAAGATCAACCCCATTTACTATAAGATCAAAAACAATTATGTTAAAATCCTTCAGAAAACAGAATTATTCCATTAGGTGTCCATATCCAGTCCATTACATTTCAACCCAACCAAAACATCCTAGTCCCAAGACAAATTCATGTATGACACTAATTATGGCGACAGTGTTTGGATGCCTTTCTAAACAAAAGTGACCCCATCAGATTTTGCATCCTCAAATGAGCCATGAGACTACACACACCGTGATCTTTCCTCTGTTAGGTGCTCGTCCATTTCCACCCACATAAAGAAGACGAAGATGGGCAGTTTCACGGCTTTAGGTATGAAATTGTATTTGGGAACAAAGGAAGTCAAAATAACAGTGCCTGAGGCTAGAAAAGGCCTTACAGCCACAAACCCATCTCTTGGAATATCAGGCTGAGACTTTAGATATCAAGGAGTCTCCAATTGCCTTCCCGCGATTTAAAAAGCTGTTTCATAATCTTATAATTTCAATATTCTCAACTCCATACATCATTTCATGAATAAATGAATAGATATAAAAACAAAAGAAAAATCATGAAACCTCGCCGAAACCCAACCCCAATGCCCCAAGAAAGAAAGGTCAAAATCGATTTAAAGCGATAATCACTATGCTTGAGCTTAAAATATTGATTAAATTCCACAGAAGGGACAAACAAACACAAAATGACGAGAGAAACACTGGTATGGAAAAGTCAATGATAAGACCCACTTTGGGTTGTGGCTCTTTCATCAAAAACAAACTAAATCATCAAAAAAACTAGAATGCTATTCTTGTCAAGATAAATCAAATATAACTTCCCTCAACTCACTCTCCCAAAATTATGAGCAAATCAAATCAGCCATCTCCATTCTCAACCCATAAATTAAAAACACATGAAATTCAAAGCTCAAAGCCAAAACCTCTTCAAAAATGAAGGGTAGAAGAGAGAGAAACAGATAGAGAAGATGAATACCCAGAAACAAGGCGTAACTTGTCCTCGTAGCGCTGCTGATGTCTGCCAGTGCGTGCTAGCACAGTCGCCATGGAGCTAATACCCTAAAACAACCCGCCAGTAACTTCTGGGGATGCGGAATAATCCGCAGTACTGATAGCTCTCAACTACTTCAACCTGTTTGAAATTTGAAAACTGGGGCCAAATCTCAACAGACCCAGCAAGATTGTGGCAGTACTGATAATTTTGTGAGCTGACAAACCATTGATTCTGAAGCGGAAAAGTATAAGAGTACTGATTACTCTGCCCTTTCTCTGAGCTTTACGGAAACAAACAAAGAAACCAACAGAAGGGTGAAAACTAAGAAAAGCAAGAAGAGATAATAAAGTAGAAGAAGATGAGGTCACGGAAATATCAACTTCATCAAGAAACTGATTGCACCCAACGGCTTCCCCCTCTCTATATATAACAAAATTTCAAATACAGTAATTTACTTTTTTTAATGAGGGTTTTTCTACAATAATCTCGAGCTCAGGTGTAGGGGACACCCTCTGCCGACACGTGGAGGTTATGTGTCAGGGCCTTTCTTCAAAGTCAACTTAATGGCTGGTCTCTAATTGGTTGGATCCAGAACCTTTTTTTCTTTCAGTTCTTTTTTTTTTCCGCATTTTCTTATCTTTTCTTCCATTTTTAATACCCAACCTGCTGGGGATATGTTTAAGAAACTGAAGATGAAACTAGTAGCTGAGAATAGTGGTAGAATCTGAGGAGGTGATTAGGCGAGTTGAGCTGAGAATATTTTCAGGATGGCACCCAGAAGAATCACTCAACATAGAAAGTCATAAAAATTATGCTGAAGTTGATTGATTGAGATATGGGTTTTTCTGTGATAGATGGGGATAAGTTCCCAAAAGGAATAAAATGATAGATTAATTGGTTCGTTCTTGGATTTCCTTTTTTTTTCCAATCGGTTGTGTTGAGTACTTTTAAGTCATGGAAGAATTTATCCCATAAGTTCCTAAAAATAAAATGATAACTTAGTGGTTTGGTCTTACATTTTTTCCCCAACGGTCATTGATCGAGTCCTTTTAATGAGAATTCACACGTTAAGTTCCTAGAAAGGAATAAAAGGATAATTTAGTTGGTTTAGTTTTAGGTTTTTTCTCCAACAGTATCAAGTCCTTTTAAAGTTATTAGAGAATTTACTCTATAAGTTCCCATGAGAAATAAAATGATAGCTTAATTGGTTCGATCTTACTTTTTTTTCCCTATGGTAATAGTTCGAATCTCTTTAAAGTTATTGAAAAATTTACCCCATAAATTCTTAAAAGAAATAAAATGATAACTTAGTTGGTTCTATGTTAGGTTTTTTCTCTTTAAAGTCATTGGAGAATCTACCTAATAAGTTCCCAAATGAAATAAAAGGATAGCTTAGTTGATTTTATCTGTGGTTTTTTTCCGTAATAGTTATCATTGATGAGGTTATTGGATTGTTCCATCTTTCCCTAACTTTAAGGTGTTTATGGATTGGTGGACAACACCCACAATTTCCCCATGTTGTTCTGGTCAAAAACATTAGGCTATTCTTTGAAGAATATCATTTGAAAGATTTGCCAATATTTGAACACCATACATGTTATATTCATTTTCTCAATGCGTATAGTTTACTGATAAAATGATTTGATCCTCTTGTGCAATCAATTATGATTTATTCTATTTTATTTTATTTTTTGACGGTGGGGTTATTGGCAACAATTCTTATCCAATCTTTATGAATGCATATTCCTACATTTTTGACAAATCCATCAAAGGGAGGCCATATTTCCATCATTTTACAGTTAATGCGTATGTGTTCACATGGAGATGGGCAGCTGTGTTTTTTGCTTTACATTGAAACTAGTATGAAAAGTTAGAAGAAAAAAGCCCTGAAAAGAACCCTTCAGTATAAGCCGCATAAAAGCCTTTTTAATTTCATTGATGGAATGTGCAAATGATTTAGTCTTTTACATTAGTATCATTGCTTCATTCAAAAGAAAGCTGTTATATATGGAAAGAATCTTAGTTTTTTTTTTTTTTTAATGATATTTCTCACCTTTATTCCTTTCATATACACATCTGGCAATGAAATCTTAAATTTTTTATTTTTTGGAAGAATCCCACCTTCCTTACAATAATTTCCATTTTCCTTTTTTTTTCTTTTTTGACTTGAGGTAGACCCAACTGAAATTGACATTACTGAAAAAGAAGATTTTGTTGAAAACAAAAATGTAGATGGTTACAAGGCAGTTCCGATTAGTTTGGAGGGAAATTGATTTCAAAACCAGTTGAAGTAAATTCCTAATCAGAAATGGGAGAAGAATGAATTTCAAACCAAACTCTAATATTAGGTTCAATTACTATTTTTTTTTAATTTAAAATTTATCAAATCTGAGTTCAATAAGTGTATCATATTCACACCAAAATATGTCCGATTAACACCAAAAACCACGGGTATCACACTTCAAGTGCTGTACCTAAATGGTCCAATGGATTACTTGGTCGTATGGTCAAATTTAGCCCCCAGCTCCATGTGGAGATGCAAATAAATCAATAATCACGAATCATTACCCTACCATTGGTCCTTTATGTTTATGATCTGAAGAACATCTTTCCAAAAATTCCATACGAGCAGTCGCGGATTTACATTTTGAAATTTTTGGAAAAAGAAAATTGTCTTCACCTTTAGATATTGCCCCAAAAATATTTATGTCCTTGACTTTATTTTTTTTTTTCTGTCACTACAAACAAATAAGGAGGAAAAACTTTGTCATGGGTCTCATTTTAATTTCTTTGAAAAAATAGGATCAAATGACTTAAAACCAAATCTTAGGTACTCTTAAAGATTACTACTGTATGTGTTAGGTACTTAAGGTGTATTAAGGTTATAATCTAAGGTTTATTTGACTCTTTAAAAAATATTTTATCATTTTTATCAAATCTAACCTTTTTGTCTTAATTTTTTAAATAAATTAAAATTGATATCCCGTAGCTACATAGTTTCCCTTGTTAGGAGGTGAAAACAAAACACAAGGGGAAAGAGAAGTAAAAGAAACTGGTTGTGGCCCTTCTTGAAAAATAAAGAGAGGTGAACCCACACAACACACAATAAAAGATGACAATGACATGACTAAGAGTTAAGAACATGCATGCCGACATACATATTCTAGAAACCCATTGCCAAATTGTCATCCATTTTTGAATTCGTAAACACCACCGAAGGAAGGGCGTAGCATAGGGAGGAGTGAATACATTAAATGAAGAAGACTGACTGGATACAAGAATCCCTTATTTGAATAATCCTCGACTGGGGGGATACAAATAGAAATAAAAGAAACCAGGGTTGACCAAGGGTTAAGAGTTTGTAGTGGCGGTGGTGCAGGGACCAAAGTGACCGGTCATTGATGATGATCACGATCATAGTTAATATGAGAAACCAGAAGCATAGAAAAGAAAAGCATTAATAATGGTGGTAAAGTGTGGTGGGGGATGGATGATTCATGATTCCATCACCCATGTGATGTGAATGAATCCTGATTCCTGGGTGGTGAGCTTCGTCACGCTGCTTCCTCCATCCACACCCACTGGTGGTGGGTAGTTGGTACGACCAACTTACTGCTAGGTTACTTCTTGAATATTCAACAGTAATGGCGGTCTTTCTCTATGGCCACGGATGGACGGTTACAGGGTGTGGTCGATACAGGGAAAGATCGGTCTCGCCTTGGGTTTGCTCCCCCATGTTCGCTAGTTCTAGTGTTCTCTTTCTTGGATCATCAAAAGTGTTTACGTTTTAGCCTCTGGCTTTAGAATCCAGAAAGGAAAACTCGTGTATTGTTTCAAAATAATATAAAGAATATAAAATATATGGTTATTTCATATGATAATTAATATTTATGATAATATTTCGATGCTGTCTTAATAACTAATAAATATTGTCTTAATAAACTTTATGTATTATATAATAAACAGTATTAATTGGTATTTTTAGTTTATTAAAATAGTATCTAGGTATTAACTATACTTGAAATATAATTATTTTTCATATAATATACTTGAAAACACATGTTATTAAAAAAAGGGAAAAAAAAGAAGGGAAAGGTTGGTCTACATTGATTGAAATTTGACAAATAAACTTTTGAATTAAATAAATAAATAAAAATCTTCCACTGAAAATCTTTGTTTTCTTATTTAATGCAATATGACAACTCAAATTGTGGATGATTGTAACATATTATACTTATGTGAAATAGTACAATATTTAATATGAGTCATGCATGTTCCACTTGACTATTAAACTCATATCTAACATGTTTAATTTGTTTGTATTTTATTATAAAGCTCTCAAAATATTTTATAAATGAGCAACTTAAATAAGAAGCATATATAAGTTTAAAATCATATTTTATATTTTATGTTGTAAATGTATTGTAAATGAGATTAAGTAATTAAATTAATTAAGATTTTATATATTAAATTAAGAGGAAATTTTGCTATGGTTTATCAATAGGATTTTATTTAAAAAAAAGTTTATGAAAAATGGAAACGAAAGGCAACTTAACTCATTTAAAAAATAATCATATTAAATAAGTTTTTGAGGAAGAGCTCCAACTAAAAATGCTCTTTTGATGACGGATTAAAAACTCCAAATTTTCTTTTTTAAAAGTAGATTTTTTTCCAGAAAAACTCAAACAAAACAATTTTTTTAACTTTTCTTCAATTTGCTCAAGATTTTTATTACCGAATTATTTATTCTTCGATTTTTCTCAGATTTGCTCAAGGGATAGATTATTTATTTATTTATTATTTTAAATCTTTATTTTCATAAATGGTTCTTGATTAGGTTCCGATTATTGAAAATTTTGAGTCTTGGAAGTTTGTTGTTAATGATACTAAAAAAATTGTATATTTTCTTGCACTAAAGTATTATATGCAACTTTGAGTTTTTCAAATTTAGAATTATCTCTAGTTAGAATCTAAGAGAATTTTATGGTTTTTGATGAATTTTTGTTCATTAGTTATACTAGAATGCTTAATGAAGGGTTTGTGTTTGGTTTTATATTATGATTTCGAGATTTTTTTTCTTTTTTAATCAGGAATCCTAAATTAATAATAATAATAATAAAAAAAAAACAAAGTTGAATTAGAAACTAACCAAATCTTTCAAAATCTATTATTTAAAAAAATATGTTTTTTTCTAGACGACCAAAAAGGTTATTTTTAGAACAAGAAATCTCTTTCAAAATAAAACCCTTTATAAAAATTATTTTTAAATGAGTTAACTTATCTTTGACTTCTCATTCCGCGTAAACTTTTTTTTAAATAAAATTAGATTGATAAACCATCACATCATTTTCTCTAAAATTAAATATGATTAAGATGGCATATATTAGGATAGACACGATGATATCTCATGAGTTTTTTTTTGACGTGATGTTAGTGTTTTCTTTTAATTGACTTTGGAAGTTGACCTTATCTTTAATTTTGATTAAAAGAAAGAATAAAAATATCGGTAATTATAGATATATCGGTACTTGAAATTTACGGATATATCTAAATATTCCAGAATATCATGGATATTTTTGACAAAAATATCGGGTAAAACGAAAATTAACAAAAATATTTCAAATTCATTTAAAAATACTTTGGTTTAACTATAAAAGCATATAACAAAAGAAATATACACTTATCAAAAATAATATTCATTATAATTTATCTAAATTACATTACAATAAGAATTTAAAACCAAAACGAATAATCGACGCGACTCCATTATATTATTCACGAAGAGATCTTATCTCGACAAGATAATATTCATAATATTTATCTTTAAAATATTGAGATAAATCATGTTAAAAATAATTTGAGTAGCTTAAACTTAGCTTCTCGATGCTGTGATTAATGAAATAGAAAGAGATTGCATTTATTTTAGTATTTATAGAAATTTTTGGAGTCAAAATAGTCATTATCGATATTTTACCGATATTTATCGATATTTACCGATATTTTACCGATATTTTACCGATATTTTTTCGTAAATTTCAAAGATACGCATCGAACGAGATAAAGTTCCCACCGAAATATCGGGATCCTCGATAGCTTCGATTTCTCGATTTTTGGCCAACTGACATCGCTGACAATTTCGCTTTCGGCATGCCGATAACAGATATTTCGACTGAAAAAACCGAAATTTTGTTCCTTGGATTGCAGTGGATGTGAGAAATTGAAAATTATTGAAGTAAGAAGAATGTATTAATAAGTTGAAGATTTATGTACTAAGGGGTGTTTACTTTTTTGTGTTATGGTATGTTTTTTTAACTTTTTAATGACTTATTATTAATTTTTTTTTAATTTTTTACTGAATAGAAAATGTCAAAATATTTGATTTTTTCTATATGCTTTTTCTAAATGCTTATTTATATTTAGAAGAAAAAAAAAGATTTTCCAACTTTTGAAACAAGCAAGAGAAAATGATACTTATGATCAAAATAAAACTTTCTATGAATAATTTTCTCAAAATTTGGATAAAAGTTATTTTTTTCATAAATTATATTTAAATTTAATATGTGATGACGATGATGGTTTTTTTCTCATGGTGTTTCATTAAAAACTTTAAAAATTACTTCATCATAATAATTTTTAATTTTTAATTTTTATAAATACTATAAAATGTTATATAAACATTATATAAATATTTTTATTTTTATTCTGGATAAAGTAAATTATAACTACACAAATAAACATTAAATTAAACTATATTTTTTAATACATCATGATGTTAAGTTAGTGATTTTCAACCTATAAAAACAAACAACTTAATAATTAATAAAAAAGTATTAGAAAAACAAATAAACAAATACTTATTATTATTAAGCATTATTCATAACAATAAGAACAATAGAACATTAAGTAAAACAAACACCCCTAAATAATATTTTAACAAAACAAAATTCTGGTGAATATAATTTCAAATGCATGAAAATGTTTGAAAAACTTAAGAAAATGATAGGAATACAATAAAACACATACTGGATTTTATTTTTGCAAGTGTGGTTAGCATACATATGGTTAGGTGATCTATATATATATATATATGATAAATATATATATATATCATTTTTAGCAAAAATCACTTTAAATTTCCTTTTGATAGATTTGCATTCATTAATTCTTAAAAATAAAATTTTATTTCAGATTTTTTATATGGTTTTATTACAAAAAATTTATTTAAAGTTATAAAAATTATGTAATTTATCTTATTAAATAAATTTTAATTTATAAAATATTAGATCTTATTTTTTATATTTTTGAATAATTTTTTAATATTTTTGAAATAAAATATTCAAAATCAAGTAAAATCATTACAAAATGGCTAAAATTTGTTAGAGTCTCCTAAATTGTGTGAGCCTCGTTTCAAGTGGCAAAACTCTAGGGAAGTTGTTTTGCCACGTATCATAGTGAGGTGAGAAAGGAGTAGGAGGGCAAGTGGACCCTCCTGTCCCATTATATGGAAGAAAAAGCACGTAATAGGTGAAAACATCCCCGCACGATCAGATCGCAATGGTTGTCCCCTTCATATCAATAATTGACTTTCGGGTCCATCACCATAAAGCCTAATGACGGGTAAGAAAGCTAAGGGCAACGACATAAGAATTAAGATATATATATCGACAGTGTTTAAAATAGTTTCAGCAGGCCCACCGACTGCCCCAATGAAGCCAGTACGCCCAACGCACCTGCGCCCTCAAGACGGCCCAAATCGGCGCCCAAGCGGCCAGGCCCAAAGCGACAATCCTCGACGACCGGGGGCTCCCCATATCCTACAAATCGATTGCCAGACGCTTCATACAAATAATAACCCCTAAGAATATATTATCCTCGTCATCCAACCAAAACCTTCTTATCATCAGCTGTTAAAATAATACCGTATCATCACACAATGGTCTCCCTAATAAAAGAAGATGATTATCTCAAACAAATTCTTCTATATCCTCACACTAAATCCGACATTTGACTAAAATAAGAATATTCGACTACCTAGAAGGACTCCTAACCACCATCCAACTCATTTAACATCTACTATAAATACAAGATCACCCATCGGTGAAAGGCAACGCGAAAAACCAACGCCAACATTCTACACGCATTCTCGGGACGCATACTATACGTGAACACATTCGGGCCCCTGCCAGCCTTTTCTTCTCTCGTAGGAAAGAACCGACTTAGCATCGGGAGCAGGCCACCCGGCGAAGCCCCCGCCGACCCCCCTTCTTCCTTTGTTTTTGTAGAGAGTCACACGTCCGAGCCGCAGATCAACAACAAGAACGATCCCACTCGCCCGCATTAACTGCACGCCGCATCCCGTACCCCACAAACAATCCGGTCCAGCTCAACGGTCCCTACACGCTCCATCCCGCTCCGGCTGAGCACCATCGGGCTGGCGCCGTCAGGAACTACGCTTTTATAAATATAATCGATTTCTCGCCATCGATTTCAGATCAACAGCGAATACAAGGCGCAGGGGCAACGCCTAATCACGAGGATGGTGGATCCACCGTGCAACGTGATACGCACTCCTAGACTGGAAGCAATGCAAACCAATACCAACCGGCGGAAGCACTTCGCCCTCGTCAATCAACGCCGATGTAAGACCGAACAACTACTGCATTAGCTTGCAACAACATCCACTGAGATACGACAGCCCTGAAATCAGACCTTCCCCGCTCGCAAGAGCAACTCGCGTCGCGACATTCTCGGGCGCCGGGGCGTGGCGTAGTCCACCGATCCGGGGCACACCCCAATCGCCCCCGCAGAGGAGGGAACGGCGCTCCTGGGGACGTCGGCGAACGGCACCACATCACCACCGAGCAGAGAGCGCATGGGAGCAGAGGTTTCGGAGTCTTCAACAGGAGCTCAGCCGTGTAAAGGAGGTGGTTAGAGGACGCGCCCCGAATACTATGGATACCTTGGTACAACAAACCGAGTCTCCCTTCAAAGCCGAGGTGCTACACTTCCCCCTTCCGGCGAAGTTCAGAATGCCACAAATATAAACATTCGATGGAGTCAAAGACCCCGTCAATCACCTTAATACCTACAAAAATCGGGATGAGCTACACTGGTAGTCAGACTTCAGGTGGCGATGCGTGGCATTCGCCACTACACTAAAAGGGCCGTACTTTGGCTCGTCTACCGTAATCCCCCTTCATCCATCTCGTCATTTGGGGTGGAACCATCCATCGCGCTCGCCTCCCATTTCATCGGAGCCTCGTAACGCATGCAGTCGGTAGGAAGTTACCATCTCGTTGAGGTCGTCAGGCTCTCAGGAAAGCTTAAAATCATACGCGGCAAAGGTTCAACGCCGAGTCCCCGAAAAAGGTATTGCTGGCCCGATGAGAAGTTTCGCCATCACAAAGATTCATCATAGGAAACAGTGCCACCGAAAGACTTGATGTTTTCATCTCGAAGAATCGAGAAGCCAAGATGGCCGAAGTACCGCCAGCGTAGAACATAAATCCACGAGGGAGGCCCTATCAAAGAAAGAGAGTTCTTCCACCCGTAAAGAAAAAGTGCAAATGCATAAACGGCGAGGACGGGGTTCTAAAGGCAAGACTCACCGTGACAATCCTCAAGAAAGATCACAGATCCGTCCCCAAAAGCGAGGGGAAATCTCAACCGCCCGGGCCCACCTTTCACAATTCTGAAAGACGACGACGCCACGCTCTCGCTTCACACCCCTAACAGCCTCAGTGTCACAGGTCCTACATGAGGTGCGAAACGAGCAGTTCCTGAGATGGCCAACTCAGATGAAATCAGATCCCGCCACAAGGGACAACTCCAAATATTGCGAGTTCCATAGGGATTACGGCATCACACCTGACAATCAGATACAACCGAAAAGAGAGACAGACATCAATACGCGATACTTCGGTACGCTTTCATATCTCCGCAGAACGCTCATAATCAGCCCAAAGTCGTCCGTGACCGTGAACTCGTGCCTCGACAACAATGTGCCCACCCTGGCAAATCCGCATCTCAAAGACAAGAACCCCCTCGAGAAACTAATGATCTTTCGGAGTGACGGCAGTGTGGAGGAGGAGAATCTAGTTCGGCTCGGAAGGCCCACCTGCGTAGCATCAAATCGGCAGAGACGGGGAAATACAAGCGCATCCAACGCCCGCGACCGACACTACCATCACATTCTCCGACTCTACCCGGAGGGGATGCCGCATCCCCATGACGACCCATCAGGTCCCAGATCGATCGTGGCCAGCACAACAAATTCATCGGTTTTAATTGATAACGGAGTTCACCGACATCATTCGCCTCGCCTCTCTTCGACAAACAAAGACGGCAGTGTTCAGATCCCGTCAACACACATCTGCGGGGGTTTTCAGGAGAGAAGGTATTACCATCAAGCTCGATCTAACTGTACTAACTCGGGAGAGCCCCCTTGCCAGGCGACGACGACAGCGAGGTTCCTAATCGTAGACGCCCCGTCGGCTTATAACATGCTGCTGGGCAGACCCTCCCTCAACGCAATAAAAGCCATCCCCTCTGCGTATCACATGATAATCAAATTTCCAACCATACATGGTGTAGGAATGGTCCGAGGAGAGATCGGGTGGCCGGGCTGGCACCGCCTTAAGGAAACAAAGGGGCGCTTGACAACGTGAATGTAGACGAATCCTCGACATGCGATGAGATACTCACCCGACCCAGCCCTGAGGAACTGAACCCAAGACGCCGGATGACGACCGGACATCTCGCCCATAGTCGGCTCTGGGGACTAATCCGAGACCTCAAAAACCTCCTCACTCAATTTTTAAGACGTAATATATATTCTTTCTGGAAATAGGCGGACATGGAGGAATCGATCCTACACAATCACTGTGTCGGACCAACCCATCCTTCAAACCGCCTCAAACAAAAGCTGCCAGAGCTCGCGCCGAGAGTGCGTAAAGCCATCAACGAGGAAATCGGCAAGCTTCTCCAAGCAGGAGCGATTAGGGAGGTAGAATATCCCGAGTGGTTGGCTAACGTTGTCCTCGTTAAAAAAACAAATGGCAAGTGGCGACTCTGTATTGACTTCACTGACATTAACAAGGCATACACCCGGCGACGCCGCTCCTTGCCAAGGATCGACCTCATCGTGGACGCCATCGCGAAACACGAACTTCGCTGATGACATTTTCCTCGCTACAATCGTATTAGCATGGACCCGATGACCAGAAAGACCTCTTTCGTCACGTACCAAGGAATCCTATCAAGCATCGAGTGATGCCGTTCGGGGCTCAAGAACGCAGGAGCGACCTACAAGAGGCTAGTAAACCGAATGTTCCAGAAGCATATAGGCGCAACTATGGAGGTATACGTAGACGACATGCTGGTAAAATCTACTACAGCCAATCTCCACATCCCTCACCTCTCGTGAGGCCTGCATCTTAAGGAATGCACTATCAACCTAGCCTAAATGCGCCTTCGGCGTGTCAGCCGGAAAATTTCTGGGCTTCATAGTCAACCACAGGGGAATTGAGGCAAACCCAGATAAAATAAAGGTTGTGCTCGACATGCCATCGCCATCAGGAATAAAGGAAGTCCAACGACTGACAGGAAGGATTGCGGCCCTAAGCCGATTTGTATCCAGGGCGAGTGACAAGTGCCAGCCCTTCTTCAAAGTTCTGAAGAAGGCCTTCCAATGGGATGCGAAGTGCGAAGAAGCATTTACTACATTAAAAACGTATCTGAGTTCTCCACCCATTTTAGTAAGTCCTGTCGAGGGAGAACTCCTCACTCAGACGGTCAGATCCGACTCTCTCTCTAATGGGTCACAGTTGATTTCTCTGCCGAGACAAAGAACAAGCATGCAAGACCCAGCCTACTATTGTAGTCGGCTCTGAAGATAGCGAGAGGAAGAAGAAGAATAAAAAACAGAGAGAGCAGTGCAAAAGATGCGCCACCCTCTCCAGATGCATTCCCTAGCACGAAGCTAGGGAATAACATGACTCCCATAAAGGGGAGACTAGGGAAGAACACAACTCCCACATGCAGAAGAACAATAGCGCTGACTCCAGATCCTCAGAAGAATCTCCACGACGATGATCGACTGACTTTCATCTCACGTGTATTTCGGGCCAGGCATTATACAAAGAACAAGCCTCGCAGCAGTGAAACCGATATTTATAAGGAGATCAGAGTATTCAAAAGTTCGTGTAATCGATCCAAATTCTCCATAAATCCGCATTAAAGACGCTCGCCTCTTTTCAAGAATTGAAAATTAACTAGCAACACGAAGCGTTTCAACATATCAAACTCTTCAACTACTGGGCCACAACGCCCGAGCCACGCCGCTTCAATTTGACGAGCTCACCCACCGCACAGCCACGCCGCCCTCGTGAGTCGACGCCGTGCCACGTCACTCTGGGCCTACGCCCGAGCCATCGTCACTTTGGACGCAGCCTCACCTACTCCACACGTGCCACGCCCTCAGAGTCGTGCCACCAGTTACATCGCCACTGGCCTTAGCGCCCGACACGCCGCTTCACTTTGACGAGCCTCACCTACTCCGGCACGTGCCACGCCGCCTCGTGAGTCGACCGCCATGCTACATCGCCACTGGCCTTAGCGCCCGAGCCACGCCACTGGACGAAGCCACCTACTTCCGCGCGACAAAGTTACGCTGCCTCGTGAGTCGGCCGCCCAGTTACACAGCCGCCGGCCTAGCGCCCTGAGCCACGCGCCGAAGCCACTTTGACGAGCTCACCTACTCCGCACAGCCATGCCGCTCAGAGTCGAGCGCCTCAGCCACGCCACCTCCCCGCCTTAGCGCCGGAGCCACCCTGCTCACTTTGACGAGCTCACCTACTCCACACGCCACGCCGCTCTCAGAGTCACTCAGCCAAGCACGCACCGGGCCTTGTAGGCGCCCGAGCCACGGCCACCCTCGACGAGCCCATCCCATCACTCAAAGATGGATCGCAGCTCTACTTCATATCCTCTACCTCACAAACATCCCATCACTAACATGGACAGGCCTCGTCACTCCATTCCTCGACGAGCTCTTCCCATCACTCAACATGGACGAGCTCCTTCTCATTATTAATTCTGACGAGCTCATCCCATCACTCAACATGGACGAGCTCTACTTTACTACTCATTCTGACGAGCTCATCCCATCACTCAGCATGGACGAGCTCTACTTTACAATTCGCCCTGACGAGCTCATCCCATCACTCAGCATGGACGAGCTCTACTTTACTATTCATTCTGACGAGCTCATCCCATCACTCAACATGGACGAGCTCTACTTACTACTCATCCTGACGAGCTCTTCCCATCACACAACACGACGAGCTCCTCCCTCACCTAGTCCATTCCGACGGGCTCATCCCATCACCAACACACCCAGCTCTACTTTACTACTAATTCGACGAGCTCATCCCATCACTTCTCAAAGATGGACGAGCTCATCCCATCACTCAAGATGGACGAAGGCCTATTTTTACAATTCGCCCCGACGAGCTCATCCCATCACTCAACATGGACGAGCTCTACTTTACTATTCATTCTGACGAGATCATCCCATCACTCAACATGGACGAGCTCTACTTTACTACTCATTCTGACGAGCTCATCCCATCACTCAGCATGGACGAGCTCTACTTTATAATTCGCCCTGACGAGCTCATCCCATCACTCAACATGGACGAGCTCTACTTTACTATTCATTCTGACGAGCTCATCCCATCACCAACATGCGACTGGTGCCCATCGGCACTACCTTTCATCCCGACGAGCTCTTCCATCACACAACATGGACGAGCCCCGCCAATTATTCATTCTAACGAGCTCTATCACTTCAACATGGACGAGCCCTCCCTCAATTATTCATTCTGACGAGCTCTTCCTATCACTCAACATGGGCGAGCTCTTATTCGCATGGACGACCTCTTATTCAGCAACTCACATTGACGCGCTCTTCCCATCACTCAACATGGACGAGCTCCTCCTCAATTATTCATTCTGACGAGCTCTTCCTATCACTCAACATGGAGGAGCTCTTATTCGCATGGACGACCTCTTATTCAGCAACTCACATTGACGAGCTCTTCCCATCACCAACACGGACGAGTTCCTCAATTATTCATTCTGACGAGCTCTTCCTATCACTCAACATGGGCGAGCCCTTATTTGCATGGACGACCTCTTATTCAGCAACTCACATTGACGAGCTCATCCATCAGTTTACATGAACGGGCTTCTGCCGACAATTTACATCGGCAAACTCTTTCCCCTCACTGCTAGGACGAACCCAAATTTCACGCTGACATCGGGACTAACTCCTTCCAACAGATTAATCCAACCGCCGCCGCCCCACAAGGCCACTCACACTAAGTCCGACGAGCTTATTCATCTCACTCGATCCTCAATCTCGCTATTCAAATCACGGAAGATGTTTACGCATGCTACAATGAGAACGCAGACAATATATATATATATATAAAAAAAAGAGTATATATATATATATAAATATGTTTCGGAAGGGCTACACATGTCTCGAGCCCCGGTCCCGACCAAAGGAGAATATACATATAGATGAACAAATAAAGCCTAAGACTGTGCAAACATAAGCATAGGAGATCGACGCCTAAGCAGGAGGAACTGACGACGAAGAGGGGAATCGGGCCACTACGGAGTACCGTGCTCTTGAGAATAGTTCAGAAAAGATTCCTCCTCGCCTCTTCGTCACTGGGAGGTCAAAATTAAAGTCCGTGATCCGAGTATGCGTCGACAACTCCGCTGAAAGTGCGAGCCACCCGTAGCCCACGAGCACCGGGCCCGGTCCTCAGTGCCTAATGACCTCATCCTCTGAGTAGCTAACTAACTTCTGGCTGATGAAGATCTCTACAAGGTTAACCGCGAATAACATTCCTCGCTCACCGGTCGCCAAATTTCATGGGCTTCAAGATTCCGACGAGCGCTCCCAAGAACGCCAGACTTAAGCTTCGCGACGAGCCGCTTCGAGTCAAGGCTTTGCTTATCATTCGGGATCACCATTAACTCCAGACGTAATTCCGTTTGAAGATCCCAGTCCCCGGGGAGGTAATGAGCCCTCCCTAACCACCGTAAGCTCACTACAGTACTTCAGCCCCTCCCGGGCTTCACTCAAATCACTTTGTGAAGCCCTGACCACTTAATCCCCCAGCACGCCGGCCGTCGTGCCACGGACTCGCCTTTCCTACGCCTCGAGCACGAGCCGACGGCGTATGTTTTAAATCGGACTTAAGTCGCCTCTCCACTTCTTCATTCATACGCCGCTCGTCCACACTTCTGGCTCGCTCTAAGTGAGAGAGGCCACCTTCGCTTTATAAATTCGGGCAATTTACGTGCTTCGCTTAGTTTGGCCTTCTCGGCCGTGCCTTTCGTATGAGTGGCTACCTCGTATATCAAACATGAAGATAACGCCTTCAACACTGAGGCGCGATGGAAGCAGTTAATAATTATGTAATTTGTCGAGGCAACCCCGGGGCGGATAAAGCCAAAGCTCGCAACAAGCACGTCGACCCTCCCAAGGTCGGAGTCCCTGAGGATGGAGGAGACAGCACCTGTCGCGAGTTTGGTGTTAGAAAGCAAAGAGTCCGGGTTTTCGTCGACTTTGCTTTCTGGGCTTTCTTCTTCGCCTCGTCGCCTTCCGAGGAGGCGATTGACTTTCCAAAGGCGGATTCCGTGACTGGGTTATAGGCATAACTACACTAACGATTGCCCTAGCGGTCGTGACTCAAAGGGTCTTTAGCCCTTCCGTCATTTAGGGAAATTGGGGGCTCAAAATCACTCTGAGCCTCGCCTAAAAGGAGAGACGACGCCTCGCTCCGGCTCTCGGAGCACTGGAGCGCCCCCGCCCCTCGAACTTTGTCGAAACCGGCCGCTCCTCCTCAACGGAGCTCGGTTTTTTCCTTTCACACCCGAGGCTCCGAGATGCCGCCCCAAATGAGTCGAAAGCTGGCACGCAGGTTCCCTTTATCCCTAAAGGAAGCCAATAATCCTGACCAAAATGCCCTGCAACTGGCCGGGAGCAAGTCGAGGCAAATGCCGAATGTTGTAAGACCCTTTTCATGAAAGGGTGCAAAGGAAAACGAAGGCCATTGTCAAAGGCGACCTCAAAAAAACAAACCATCCCAGGCACGGAGGCTACATAAAAGGTTAAGACATCGGGGGACCCATACTGTGATAAGGTGTAGTGTCTGATAACGATGCAGTTATAATTTCCTCATACTTAAGGGTCGACCTTTACTACAGGTCCCACATTCACAAAGATGTTGAACGGCGCATTTAAGGTACAACGACCCCCGTGATATGTAATTAGGTTTTATTTTCGCTACCCTTAGCTGCCCGGGTTCGATATAGCGTAACTGCCGAGGCATCTCCCCACTGCATAAAGGCCGACAACAACTGAGGAGTCATCACTAATCCGCAAAGAAGAAGAGCTTACCCGACCCATGACTGAGACAAGCGACAAGAAATAAAAGCCACCGGTTAAACCCCTGCGTTTCGCTGCATCAATCAAAACGATACGGACACACGCACCCCGAGATACAATGAAGAAAAGGTCGCGCAAAAAAAGGCGAAACAGAGGTCACAGCCGAGAAAGAAAGGGTCCCGGAAGCAGAAGCAGACAAGACGAAAGATATCCACAAAAGAACAGAAGGAAACTGGAGGAAATGGGAGAAATAAGCGCGAAAACCTAAGGGTCATCATTATTACAAGACTTATGACGGCGACAAGGCTTTAACCGGCCCAACCCCGAACGTACGCCAGAACCCAAACCTATAGATTGAGAGCAGAAATTACGCCTGCCCGCGCCGTACACAAGGGCTGGGGGGCAACTGATAGAGTTTAAAAAATAGGCTTGCAGGCCCACTGACCAAGCCCAAAGAAGTGGTAATTAACGCAATACCCAGTTCTCGCATCGTCCTAAATCGAAGGCCCAAGGCCAGTCCAAAGGACAATCCCGAACGACTGAAGCCCCATATCCTACAAATCGACACAGACGCTCATACGTAAAATAGAATAACCCCTAGTAATATATTATCTCGGCCGATCCAACCAAACCTTATCAATAATAAGGGAAAATAATACGTATCATCGCCGCTTGGTCTCCCTAATAAAGAAAGAGGATTATCTCAAACAACAAATCTCTTCTATATCCCGTAATCAACCGATACACTGTAATGTTAAATATCCCGTCCAATGGGAAGGACTCCTAACCACCATCCAACTAGTTGAACATCTACTATAAATACAAGACCAACCATCGGTGAAAGATACGAAAAAACCAACGCCAACATTCTTACACGCATTCTCGACAAAGATACTCATATGCAACACATCGCTCTGCGCCCTCTCGTAAAGAAACCGACTTAGGGCATCGGATGGTCACGGCGGCCTCCCGCCGACCTCCCTTCTTCCTTGTTTTGCAGGGAGTGCTAATGCTCGAGCGCCCGCAGATCAACAAGCAACGATCCTACTGGCCCGTATAATCCAGACAGATCCCAAATTTCACTGTAAACAATCCGGTCTGAATTCAAATGCCCCTACACACTCCAAATTTCGCCCGGCTGAAAAAGCACCATCATATATATATATATATAAGCTCTAATGACGGGCAAGAAAGCTAAGGGCAACGACATAACAATTAAGTATATATATATATATATATATTTATTGAGATGGTAGAGATCCTACAATCAAGCTATTCTTATAATTAAGTTATTTGCATAACAGAAAAATATCTTTAAACTAGGAAAGAATATAATAGTTTTATATAATTAAGTTATTTGCCTAATAGAGAAGAATAGTAATAGGAAAGAATTACAATAAAGAATATTTGACTATTAATCCAATATCGTAACACTCCCCCTCAAGTTGGTGCATAGATGTCACACATGCCCAACTTGCCTAAAAAACTTTGAGAACACTCGACTTGAAGCAACTTTGGTGAGGATATCAGCCAATTGATCTTAGGACCAGAATTCAGGGCAGTCCTGACAATTTTCTCATCCAATTTCCTAATGAAGAATCGTTTCCACCTCCACATGCTTTGTACGACACGTCAAACGGGATTGTGAGCAATATCACATGTTGCTTTATTGTCACAATAAAGCCGAATCGGTTGCCTAGGCAAATAGCCCAAATCCATCAATAGAAGTCTTAGCCACAATGCTTCACATATTCCAAGTGTTATACCCCTAAATTCAGCCTTTGTGCTTGAACGTGCAACAACATTCTGCTTCTTGCTTCTGTATGTAACGAGATTACCACATACAAAAGGTGGAAATGATCCGTGGCAATCGTCGTCATATATTGTTCACCGGCCACATCACTATATGCATCCAATATTTGACAATCTATTTATGAATTAAACGTCCCAGTTCACCCATATCTCTCAATCATCTCTCGTTGTTTTCCGTGACAGTGCATAAACTGCTAACAATACTAATGCATAGGCAAGATTCGCCTAGTGTGGGCTGGGTACATCAATCTTTCCAACAAGCTCTCTCGATGTTCTTCTTCCTTTGTTAATAGGCACCGATGCAAGCTCCAATGACATAACTTCAATCCTTCTTCTACTGGTGTATTAGCTGGTTGACATGCTGACATACTAGTTTCCTGCAACAAATCTAAAACATATTTTATTTGAGACAAGAAAATCCCTTTATCAGATCGAGACATTTCGATCCCAAGAAAATATTTCAAGTGACCGAGGTCTTTCATTTCGACTTCGCTTGACAAGTAACTTTGTAGAGCCTCCTTTCATCGTGTCATTCCTCAGAATCATATCATCAACATACACAATAAGGGCGCGGATTCCTACCATGTCGTTTTTTCAAGAATAAAGTGTGGTCTAAATTACCTCGATGGTAGTCAAAAGACCTCATGGACTTCAGGAACCTTCCAAACCATGCTCTTGGAGATTGTTCAAATTTCATATAATGACTTATTTAATTTCACATTCACTTTCCGACAATGCACTTCGGGTATCATGCAATATCGGGTGGTAACCATGTACACTTCTTCGACAATCCTGCCATGCGTAGTTACGCCACATCAAATTGTTGCAATGGCCAATCCGGGTTCGGGCAAATTAGAGACACAAGACTTGAACTGGTGAGCTGATTTTAGCTACGCGCAAATGTATCCATATATAATCAATTCCATAGTTCGTACCCTGCGCGGCCACCCTCGCTTTAAAACGTTCAATTGTACCATCTGCTTTGTGCTTCACAGTATAAACCCACCGACATCCAATTGGTTTCTTCCTTGGAGGACGATCAATAAGTTCCTAAGTTTCATTCTTCTGCAAGGATTTCATCTTCTCATTCATAGCAGCTTTCCACCTGGTCGCTAAGGCTTCCCGCACAATCGCAGAATAGATAGAGTAGATAATTGATTTACAAATGACTTATTTGATTCGGATGACGATGGTTAGACACATAATGACTCATGGGATATTTAACTTTACTAGAAAGTTCGGGTTCATATGTGGGTTTGGGAATACCTGCAGTTTGTGATGGTAGTTGTTTTCTTGATGTTTGGAACCTATAGCAAGACCATCCTCAACGAGGCGATTGGTTTGGTGTATCAGGTTCTTTTTCCGTAGTGCGAGATTGGATGGAGGGTTGATTCCACGACTTCATTGTCTGGGTCTTCATCACGTTCATCACCATTGTGGTCCCAATTTATACCAACTCAAATCCGATTCTGATTATCATTACCAAGTTCGGGCGTTCCTTTTCATTCGCATTGATTGTTGCTAGGTTCGGGAGAGTTCCCATATAGAGAGATCGGAAAATCGCATAGTTTGAAACCTGACCATGCAGGTGTGTTGAAGTTTGACTCGGAAGAAAAATGCCAGTCTTCATGAAAAACTACATCCATTGTAGCGAACATTAGAGTTTAGCGGAGGGTGATATCATCGATACCACTTTTGATAAGCGGCATACCTAAAGACACATGTGATGCTTGGTGTGACGCCAGCGGGGGTCCGTTGGCAATACCGACGCGAATACTTGTGGATGTCGGGTAACGAGCACCACTCATGTCGGTCAGAGTCTCCTTTGTACGGGGGAGCGCTCACACTTGAGTCACAAAGCTTTGTTCAACAATTTACAATGATGCATAAGTCGCGTGCGAAAGGTAAAATAATGGCCCACTTGGGCCTGCATTATCATGAGCATGTTATATCTGATAGTTCGAAGTTAATGACAACTCTTTACCAAACATATATCAAAATTTAGGATTTTAATACATGTTATACAAAATGAATACCCAAAGCCACAGCCGGTTTTCTTCTAAATACGGTCTGCAGTGAGCGTCGTCTTAAAATCGCTCCTGTGCACAGAAATAGTGATCCCTCGACGAGTGGAAGGCAAAGCTGATGAAGTGATATTTCTACATGGGTTACTCACTTTGAAGATGCGCATGCCAGCAAACAATCACATCAAAAGCAATTACATGAACCTACTCGAATCCACATGCAAACCCTTGTCTCGAGTCCTTCTGAAACTCCTCACACACACATGCCTAAATAAATCTTGGGCCAATCAGTTTAATAGCTTTTTGTTCTTGAAAACTTACTACGAATTGAAGTGGCAATGTTAATTCTATACTCAGAGGCAAATACGTTGGATAACATAGAAACAATTCATACAGGCCTCAGAGAGCGTGAATTGTTGGACAATCTCGACCTGATTCTCAGGAAAATCTTCCGTCAAATTCCTTTCACAAACATTTTTCCTTTTTATTTTCTTTCATGTTAATACACTCACTCACAATATTAAGTGTACGATTGCATATGGAATCACTGATATATCGATCCAATGACTCATGCTAATATATAAAACATGTATATATTAACATAATTGTTACCTGATTCATGTTGATAAATTACTTTCCGATAACATAAAGTGGCTCACATGAACTGTTAGTAATCTAATGATCGTTTGGAGATAAACAAACTAAAAACCATAACTAATTGAAAGCCTCAGTTGCATTAATTCATTGATCAAAGGGATTTTCTTCACCAGTTCCCAGCTTTTAGGCGTGCTGCAACCATCTGACCTGACAAACAATCCATGAAATGACATGTGAATGAAAACTAAATGGAAAAGTCTATGCCTGTATCAGGATAACTATTGATTAAAGTAGGCCCATGGAAGAACCATTTCTTAAGTGTGATTTAAAAGTGTAGTAGGATTTATGTTTGGGTATTCATTTTGTAACATGTGTTAAAAATTTACAGAATTTTGATATATGTTTGGTAAAAAGTAATTTATTAACTCTTGGACTATTGTATATAGTTGATGTATTTTGTGGGTATTAATGCGAGGGCCCCCAGTGACCATTTATTTTACACGCGTGTGGACCGCGTGTGGTCATTGTAAATTGTTGGGACGGGTTTTGTCTGTGGTGAAACTTCCCACGCTAAAGGAGACTCTGCCCGATTTCTCAGTGTCAGTTTAGACATTCCTGAGTATTCAGCGGAGTTGGCAGTTGTCAGCCAATTTTGAGGTTTTGGGCGTCCACGGCAGTATCGAGTTTAGGTAAACGATTACTTATGGAGCTTGGGTTGGGTATTCATAAGTTTGAATCCACGATACCGACATAACCCCAGTATTATTAGGCTTCAGGTTTTTACTAAATACCTAGAGCTTAATGTCGGATACTAAGTATAGCTTAGTACCAATAAGTTAGGTATACGATTACCTAGGGCTTGATGGGCACGGGTTAGATCATGCATTTCTTGTGCACTCTGATGATTGTTGTGTGATGTGTGATTGTGTGTTATGAATTGTGTGAATTGTGTGCTTAGTGAATAGCACATAGGAAAAAAAAAAAAAAAAATGATGAGAAAAGAGATTTTAAGGTTTTAAGTGTTAAAATTGGAAAAAGAAAAATAAATAAATAAAATAAATTTTAAGGAATTTATTTTGTTCTCTTGGAAAATGAAAAATATATATATATATATATATATATATATATATATATATACTCTACCTACATATATATATATATATATATATATATATATATTTTTTTTTTTTTTTTTTTTTTTCTTTAGAGTGTGGTCTTCAAATAGGACAAATGAAAAGGTGTGAAAAAAAAAATGCAGGAAAACATGGAATGGGCTACTGCCTAATTTTTTTTTTTTTAGTTTGAGTCATAATATAGCAAACTATATTGTGACAGGCAAGGGGAGTGGCCGGCGCCCGAGGGCTGCGCCTGACCTGGCTCCATGGGGCCCACGAGCTCTGATCCTTTGCTCGGCCGCAGTGCAGGCCGGGTGGCTGATACGATCGGGCGGTATGCGCGACCGCAGCGTCTGGGTGCCGCAGTACGGGGCGGTCGCGATAAAGGTGTATCGTGGCGAAGACACCGATTGTGATCTGACATTTCTTCTTTCGCGATGACGCGATGTGCCGCCGCGATACGGTAGCGGGCTGCGACATGGCGGGGCGTGACACGGCCGCGTGGCGACCGCGCCGCGAGCGGCGACCGCGGCAGCGTCACGACGAACTGCTGTTCTGACCCGACCACGATCAACCGTAAACCACGATACGGCGAACGCAGGCCACGACACGGCCAAACTGAAGCGCGATGCTCGCGACTTATCTTGCGCATATTTGGGTTTGGAGTGTGCGCCTTGTACACGAACTTCGATTTAACTCGGAGTGCAACACTTTTTGAGTCCTTGTTTGAATATGTTCTGAATTTTCAAAAAAAAAAAAATAAAATAAATAAAAAAAAAATAAAATAAAATAAAATAATTTTTGAAAAAAAAAAATTTGTTTTGTTTGTTAAAAATGATTTAATGTGGAATTATTGTCCTGCATTACCTATGAATGCATGGACATTGAGTATGAAAAAAAAATGTAAATAGTGTCTCGGGGTTGTGTTTACACCTTAGAGATACTGCGTTAGAACTTAACTTGTCATTTGACATATGTAGATGGCTAGTTGTGAGAGAGAACGTAGAGGTTATCCACGGGGTACTGGTCAAGTACCACCAATGTTTGACAATGGGCCTTTCTTGAGAAATTTGTGAGGGATTGCGGTGCTACCATTGCGCGGTACAGATTGCAACGGTATGCAGTGCGAGTAACCTCAGGAGGTTTAGGGTACATCATCCTCAGGTATTCGCGGGGGGAGGAATCCGGAGTGGTGTGACCAATTTAGTTCAAAGTGCAGTTGAGAAGGTATTGGGCTATGGAATTACCTCAGATCGACCGGGATTAGACTAGGCTGCATTCGGTGAAGTGAACTCTAGTGTGATAGAGTTAGGCTTGGGACAGGGCCTTGGAGGAGCCAGCGTATGTGAGTTCTCCCTGAGGGTTAGAGGCGAGGATAGGGTTATGCCATGGTTGGGGATTAGAGATCTTGGGGATTCTACTCATAGTGGACTTGAGGGTCATGGACATGTCAGATTTTGATGTCATCTTAGGGATGGATTGGCTGACGGCTTACAGGGTTGTCATCGATTGTGAGTGTAGGAGGGTTACCGCACCGCGTGAGTGACTACTAGTGTTGTATTTCGAATGACGCCGTATTTACTGTGTGTAGGGTTAGGTGCCAGTGGGCAGTTCTGTTGGGTTGTTTGTCAGCACCACAGAGGGCGAATTGAGAACGGTTAGATACACCTCGAGTAGTCTGCGAGTATGAGGATGTTTTTTCGGAGGAGATTTATCGGGATTGCCTCCACAGAGGGTTGTAGACCGATGTCGAGTTACACGGTATTTTGCGTCCATGACTCATGGGATGACAGTTGAGTTGCATGAACTCGAGTCCGGCCTACGGGGAGCTCTTTGGGCGAAAGGTTCGTGGGCGAGCACTTCACCATGGGGCGCTCAGGTTATTTGCGAAGGACGGGCAGCCATTTGTACATTGATTACGACGAGTTGAACGGGGTACGATCAAGAATGATGCCATTCTTCTTTGAGGATTAATGAGCTTGTTTGATCGGTTGAGAGGAAGCGCGAGTGCACTTTCGAGAATAAACCGCCTTGGTTACCATCAGCTGAGGGTTGGGAGACGAATATCCACCCCAGAGCGATGTTGGGCGTTATGGGCACTTTGAGTTCACGGTGATGCCCGCTGGTTGGCGAATGCGCCCGGCGGCATTCCATGGACCTGTGCATGGGGGTATTCCCGACCTATTTGGATCGATTTATTAAGTAGTCTTCGTGGATGACATTTGATGCTCAGGTCAAAGTTGGAGGCGTGAGTATCGCGAGATCGTTTTAACCAATTGTTGAGAGATCCATCGGTTGTGCATTAAGTTCGATGAGGTGCGAGTTTGGCTTGCGGTGAGATTTAAGGACACGTGGTGTTAGCATCGGTGTGTTGGTATTAGACTCGAGAAGGTCGAGGCCGTGATGAGTTGGGAGGCCAGTCGGTCTTGAGATACGCAGTTTCTTGGGATTGTTTAGGTACTACCAGGGAGATTCGCCAGTTCTCGATTAGCGGAACCTATGATGAGATTAACCAGAAAAGAGGTCAAGTTTGATTGGGATGACCGATGCGAGGAGGCATTCCAAGAGTTGAAGAGGAGGCTTTTAGCTCCTATCTTGATAGATCCGGACCAGACCCCGAGGGTACCACAGTGTATTGATACCTCGAGGCCGGAGGCAGGATGTGTTTGATGCGATCTGGGAGGTAGTGGTTTATGGTTGCGTCGGTTGAAGAATCATGAAGCGAAATTACCCGCTACGACATGGGTTGCGGCCTTAGTCTTAGCCTTGAAAATTTGGCGCCACTATATGGTTAGCGGTTCGAAATTATTTTCCAGACCACAAAAGTTTGAAGTATATTTTCACGCAGCGGGACCTCAACATGAGGCAACGAAGATGGATGGAGTTCCTAGAAGATTATGACTTCACTTTGCATTACCACCTTGGTAAGGCAAATGTTGTGGCTGATGCACTCAGTCGGAAGTCATGGGGAGCATTGGCCAGTATAGCTTCCCGGGAGTCGCGGATGCTCGAGGCGTAGGACATTTGAGGCTCTGATGCGTGGCGGCTCGAGTGCGTTGGAGTTTAGTAACTGCAGTCTGATGGTAGTGATTCAAAGGTCGAGGCGGAGCCAGCGGAGATAGTGTCCATCGGGGCCGAAGTCTGGTCAGTGGTGTGAGGGGGTGGGCGAGTCCGCCAGCGAGATGGTAGTCGCCGGTACCAGAAGGGCGGTGATGGTTCCCAGGTTGACGATTTGAGAGAGGAGGTCTCGGTGGGTTTCCGCTGGCTCTCGATTTGTGCGTGCATCAAGTGCACGAAGATGTACCGAAGGATCTTAGCCGCCATTGTTACCTCTTTGGAAGCGGGATGAAGAGACACATAGGGGACTGTTCGACGATGTCTGCGTGTTGCGAGTTGAAATTTGAGCATCGAAGCGGCGGGGCTACTTGGCGTAGAGGTGGTTGAGTGGAAGTGGAAGCACGTCACGATGGATTTTGTGACCCAATTGCCACGGACACCGCAAAAACATGATGCGGTATGGGTGATAGTGGATCGGCTCACGAAGTCGGCACATTTTCTAGCCGTGCGGATGACCTTCACATTGGAGATTTTTCGGTTGTATATCCGAGAGATGATGCAGCTGCATGAGTACCAGTATCATAGTGTTGAATGAGACACGAGGGTTCACGATTGCACTTTGGAAGAGCTTCAGGCTATGGGCCTACGGCTGACTATGAGTCTGACTTTTCACCTGGTGGATGGCGGTCGAGAGAGGACTATCGGGTGTTAGGGACATGCTGTGACATGCGTCTGGATCATAAGGGTAGGCTGGAGAGCATTTACCTTAGTGGGGTCTTCTGATAACGAGTTTATCGACGGTATACAAATGGCACCATATGAGGCGTTGTAGAGCCCGATCGGATCATAGTTATGTTGGACAGGTGAGAGAGCTCCATCATGGGGCTGATACGATTAGAGACACCTCAGAAGGTGAGCTTGTCTGACGGCGTCTTCGATAGCTAAGAGACGGTTGAGTTATCTTGATGTCTGACGTCGGCCGCGAGTTCGAGGTTGGAGATCGGCGTGGCAAAGTGATGCGAGAGAGTGGTCGAGGTTCG